>AYEL01073267.1:0-40866 GCA_000484575.1 Olivierus martensii | reverse complement strand
TGTTGTCTCCCCTTCTTTGGAGCCTTGTGGTGGATGAGCTATTGACTTTACTTAATGGGAAGGGTTTCTTCACTGTTGGATATGCTGATGATATATCCATTGTTGTGGTGGGGAAATTTCCTAGGACTGTTTCTGAAGTTTTTCAGACTTAATACAGTTTCACACTGGTGTAATAGGGTTGGATTGTCTGTTAATCCGGCCAAGACTGTTATTGTGCCTTTTACTCGAAGAAGACAGTTGGTAGGGTTAACCGAGCCGACCTTCTTCAGTAAGAGGTTGCAGTTTTCTACCCAGGTCAAATACCTTGGCGTTTTGTTTGACAAGGGTTTGACTTGGAAGCCACACGTTGAGTTTGCTGTGGGGAAAGCCTGTAGGGCTCTTTGGGTTTGCAGGGATATTTTGGGTAAGACTTGGGGTCTTAGGCCAGGGTTGTTGTTTTGGATTTATAAACATGGTTGTGAGATCTATTCTTACTTATGCTGCCATTGTTTTGTGGCGCATATTTTATTCTTTATTATAAAATTAATTTAAAACATAATAATAATAATAATTGCCAAATTTTTTTAAAATAATAAAAGAATTTAAAGTGGAATAGCTTTGACATATACTCCATTCAAAGGGTTCATCTGAAATAATCTAATTTTTAATTGAGGAGGATCCTATAAAAATATAGATATATATATATAAGTAAAAAAATTATGAATACAGTACATATATATATATATTATAAAAAATTACAAAATTAATGAATAGTTTTAAAAATTATTGAAAAATTCAGTAAATTAAATAATAGGTTTTTCTAGAGTTTCTATGATATCTGTTCTAATCAAAAGTCTACTTCATTGCGTTTTATAAAAAAAATATAAATTATCGAAAACGTCTTTGAAAGAATATATGCAAGAATTTGGAATTTATATGCAAAATTATAAGTTTTTTTTTAAACATGCATATCTTCTGAATGGTTCATTTATAAGGTAACTGTGGGGCAAATAGACATGGGGCAAACGGACATCCTTTGAGGAAATTAGCAATATTTAAGATATTAAAACTGGTAACTACATATTAGAAGCATGTTATATATTGTATATATATATATATATGTGTGTGTGTGTGTGTGTGTGTGTGTGTGTGTGTGCTTATTGTGCTTATTTTTCGCCAAACGAATCCATTGAAATATTAAAGAAAACTTGTAATTAAGCTTAAAAACTTTATCAGGCAAGAACAGATTTTCATTTAAATTCGCCATGAAATAAAATTTATGTTTTAGTAAATAAGGATTTCATATTTAATCGTAGTTTCAAAAATGTTATACTTGGTAGCTTGGTAACTTAAAAGCCTTTCCAATCGTTAGTCGTGTTCACTAATGTGCTGCTGCTATTTATTTTTTAGTTTTGTAGCTTTAAAGCCCGAAACTATGGTGAGGAAAATGGATACATCTCGGTGGGGGCAAAAGGACACACGTGTTTTTTTGCCATTTATTGCTTAAAATATATATTTTATAAAATGTTATTTATAAGATGCTTATACAGTATTTAAATTAATAGATTGCATGCCATTACTTGTATGGCGTATTATTTACTGGCATTCTCTATGTTAATTACACTTTTACAGATATGATTCGTAATGGTGAAAGAAATTCAAATCGATGATAATTAGTTGGAAGAAAACGTGATATTCGTTGTGAAAGCATTTAAAATTGACGAAATGCTATTAATAACTGCAGCTAAAACATATATTATTCTAAATAACACATTAAGGAGACGAGTTTGTCCAATTTAGAGATTCCCAAATTCGATCAACAAAACATAGATTTTTAAGATAGAAGCTGAAGCTAACAAAGTTGATGCCATCAGTGGAAAGACACCCAAGTAGCATAAATTTCTGTCGAACTTCTTTAAACTTCAATTAAGAAAACATTGGCCAGGCATATAGGCTGTTATATAAAGATAGTGCAAATTGCATGCCAGGCCTCTATTACTTAAAAACACATCATGTATCATGAATAGAAAATGGAAGTGATCCATATTTTGTTGGCTACTATTCTCTCAGTGATAATAGTGATTCAGAAAACAGATGTCCGTTTCCCCTTACAGTGTGGGACAAACGGACAGCATTCTTTGTTAAAATCAATTATTACAAAATTTTAGCGCTACTGACAAAAGTAAATGTTAGGATCTTCGATAGCTTAGACCTTATCGAATATAATAATAAATATTTGAATCTGTTTTAACAAAGCATATTCAAAATATTCTAAAATATATCACTAGTATGCCCGTTTGTTCCACAGTTACCTTATAAAATAAACCGTTGCACCTTTCTTGCATTTAAAATAATTAAGAATTGAAATATTTTAAAATTACCGATTCAGTTTTATTTCCAGGAACAAATCTGAAAGAATGTAACAGTGAGACCAATGCCATTTTTATTATTAAATAAGCAAATCTTATCCCAATACAGTTTCTTGGTCCGTTCCCAAATGGTTGATAGGCAAATGAATCGATTGATTCTTTTCTTTCTGGAGAAAATCTAATTAATAAAAACAATTGTGTTGTGTTTAATATTTAAATTGTTTATCAATATTAAAGCATATTATCTTGTATATCGATCTAATACCTATCGGGATCAAACTTATTTGGATTTTCCCAAATATCAGGATTTCTTTGCATTTGCCAGAGAGCAGGTTGTATTGCCAAATCCTTTGGAAGTTTATAATTTTTATAAGTAAAAGTTTTTCCAACTTTTCTTGTTGTAAACCTAAATAAATCATAATAATTATAATTGTGATAATTGTATTAATATATAAATATATCACTTTTAAAAACCCTATAAAAATAAAGCTATTAAGAACTGGTTTATATATTTAGTATCAGTTTAGCCATCATAAAAGTTTATAAGCTGTTTTCTTTTAAAAGTTAACTACAGTTAAGTCCTCTTACAAAAGATGTGATATTGCCACATAGAAAAAAGGAAAGATTTTTCTTAAAAAAAAGATATTACATCAAGCTTATTTACAGTTTAATTTAAACAAATACTATATAATATTAATGATTTTTAATATGAATAAACTAGTTTAGAAATTATCTAATTATCTAATTAACGAATTTAGTATAAAAACGTTGTTGTGAAACAATTTATAAGATGCCTGATGAAACAATTATTTTTTTTATTTATTAAGATATCTTAATGGGTGATCGATTAACGAACAGTTCGGATAACAACACTTTTCGAAATATTTTTATGTTCGGTTAGCGAACACATGTTCAGATAACGAACAAACTATGGGACCCACGGACTGAGGGAATGACAGGTCAGCACAATGGTTGCGTGGTAAAGCTGTGGCTTACCATTCTGGAAGATCCGGGGATCCCACTCCTCCAATTTTTCAGGAGGGATCTGGGCCCGGCCCGTTGAAATCACCCGGCCCGTTGAAACCCATCCTTCCGGTTGACTCCATCATGGGTGTTAGTCAGCTTATGATGATGGCTACTCTATAAGTGACTGCCTCCAAATAAAAATATTCCATGAGGATATTTCGGCTTAACTAACCTAATGGAATGACAGGCTTAGGCCTTGCACGTTGGTAGACTTATGGGTAAGGATAGAAGAACAGTAATTTTTACCGATTAAAATGAACTCGGAGACAACGTAAAACAAATCAAAGATTTATTAAAGAAGATAGGAGAGAGATTTTACAATTTTTTGGTCTTAGAATAGAACCCGTACCAGGTTGAAGTCAATAGGTTTGGGGATCTCTACCACGACAATTCTATTAATCACTTCCGAAAAATCCTGATGGAGAGAGAAAAGCAATCGATATTGGACAGATTCTTTATCGGAAAATAAACATATAGATGAAAATGCAAGATTATGTATGTATATATTATTGTAATTACATATAAATAAATGTAATAAGAAATTATATAATTTTTTATTTATGTTTTTTTGAGTCTCCGGAACGAATTAATCAAATTCCCATAAAAACCTATGATAAATCGATGATTGGTTAACGAACAATTCGGATAACGAACATTGTCTTGGAAAGGATTATGTTCGTTAACCGATCACCCACTGATTATAAAGTTAATTAAATAATTCGGTAAAGTTAATTAAATTAAATTCGGTTTTTAATGCAAAAGTAAAATATTACTTTTTACATTAGAAATCGACAGAAATGCCTATAAAGAAATCGAATGAGTTGCTTCAATCAGACAAATTATAAAAAATCCTAATGAAAATTCTTTTTTTGTTGTTTACACTATTTTCCAACCGGAGATTACCAAGTTGCGAAGCTAATCGAGCAACTACCACCGACTATCCTCAAAGGACCTTTAGATGAAAGGTGGGATTCACGGTCGGACTCGGACTCCTACCGAAAAAAATCAGGTGTGGGAACTCGGATTCTCCAGATGGCAAGCAAACGCTTTACTATCAGATATCCTGCTGACATCCTAAAGAAGGTACGAAGTGTATTTATTAATTAATATAAATTCGTTTTACAATTATGAAATATTTTCCTAGTACCCATAAGATGAAAAGAAATTGAAATACAGATTAAAAATAAGATAAAAACTGAAATTTTTAAATCATTTGAATATTTCATAAATAAATCATCAATCATATTTGATAAATAAATCAAATCAAACAGTTGTTTCAGTGAGACATCTTATAAATTGTTTCCCCACAGCATTTTTATACTAAATTCATTAATTAGATAATTATGTAATAGATTTTCTTAGAAAACAGTTCATTTTTATGTGATATTTTTTTAAATCTTACGTGAGCGCAGAAGATATTAATATATATATATATCAATAAAAAAACATAAAAATAAAGTTATTAAGAATTGGTTTATATTTTTAGTATCAGTTTAGCCATCATAAAAGTTTATATGCTGTTTTCTCTTAAAAGTTGACTACAGTTAGGTGCTCTTACAAAAGATATGGTGTTGTCACAAAAAATGAACTGTTTTCTAGAAAAAGCTAATATTACATCAAGCTTATTACAGTTTTATTTAAGCACATACTGTATAATAGTAAATATCTGTAATATGAATAAATTTATTTAGAAATAATTATCTAATTAACGAATTTAGTATAAAAACGCTGTTAGGAAACAATTTATAAGATGTCCGATAAAACATTTTTTTATTTATTAAGATATCCTAACGCAATATAAAATATTACTTTTATGCATTAGAAACCGACAGAGATGGCTATAAAGATATCGAATGAGTTGCTTCAATCAGATAAACTGTAAAAAAAAATCCTAATGCAAATTCTTTTGTTGTTGTTTGCGCTATTTTCCAACCGGAGATTACCAAGTTGCGAAGTTAATCGAGCATCTACAACGGTCTATCCTCACAGGCCTTTAGATGAAAGGTGGATTCAACGGTCGGACTCGGACTCCTACTGAAAAAAATCAGTTATGCTAAGTCAGATTCTCCAGATGGAAAGCAAACTCTTTACTATGCAGATGTACTGCTGGCATCTAAAGAAGGTAGGAATTATATATAAAAGTATGAAAAATTTTCCTAGTACCCACAGGATGTAAAAATATTGAAATTCAGATAAAAAATACGATAAAAACTAAAATTTTAAAATCATTTGAATATTTGATAAATAAATCAAATCAAATACAGTAGTTGTTTCAGTGAGACATCTTATAAATTGTTTCCCAATAGCGTTTTTATACTAAATTCGTTAATTGAATAAGTTTATTCATATTAAAGATCATTACTATTAAGATATACAGAATGTGCTTAAATTAAACTTTCATCAAGCAATAAGCTTGATGAAAGCTTATTGCTTTTTTTAGAAAAACAGCTTATTGCTTATTGCTTATTGCTTGAAGCTTTTTTTAGAAAAACAGTTCATTTTTTATGTGATATTTTTTAAATCTTACGTGAGCACAGGAGGATATAATCGAAGTGCTTCAGAAATTACTTGACTTAGATACTGCATCTTGGATATCGCAGAATATCCTAATTCCTGGAAAATAGAAAATAAATGCATTTATTATTTATGGAAATTTTTAAATTTGTTGAATTATGAAGTTTTTCAACCACAGGAATTTTTGAGTTTTTCTTTTAATGATATATAAGTCAATAATGGGATTTAATTAATCTCATGATTATAGTTGAAATTATACAGTATTTATTTTTTACATTTTTACCATAATTCTTTAATACTTCAATCTCCCATTTAACATTAATTTTTTTATATCAAATCATCCCAAAAATAATGTTATTTTTAGCATTAAGTTTTGATAGGATATAAAAGTTTTTCTTTTAATGATATATAAGTCAATAATGGGATTTAATTAATCTCATGATTATAGTTCAAATTATACATTCATTTTGTACATTTTTACCATAATTCTTTGAGTTTTTCTTTTAATGATATATAAGTCAATAATGGGATTTAATTAATCTCATGATTACAGTTCAAATTATACATTCATTTTGTACATTTTTACCATAATTATTTAAACTTCAATCTCCAATTTAGCATTAATTTATTTATATCAAATCTTTCCAAAAGTAATGTTATTTTTAGCATTAAGCTTTGAAAGAATATAAAAGATAAATCACTTGCTAATTTAATCAAGTATATATTCTCCATTTGAATCGATTAATTCCAAAAAAATTGTGAAAGCTTTAAAAATTCATGTTTAGACAAGCTGAGACATGTTAGAAGAAGTACAACATAGAAAAGACATTATTTTTGCGATGACTTGGTAATTTACTGTATTATAATAATTTATGGTTATAAATACCAATTCGAATGAGTAGATGATAAACGAAAATTGCAATTATAGGGAATAGCAGTCAGAAATATGCAGATTTTTCATAATCTGGGCTTGAATTATATCGAATTAACTAATTAACCAGTAAGTATTAAATAATTTATTAGCATATCTTAAAAAAAAAAATATGATTTTGTTTATTATAATTTTATTTGAAATCCTTTTTACCTCATTCTGTAATACTGCATCAATTTCTTCTCTTACTTTCTCCTGAATTTCAGGATAGTTAACTAATAAATGAATAATAAATGAAAGAGTTGTACCCGTTGTTTCGTAACTGAAAAGTTGTGAAATCAAATAATCAAAATCTAGTTTGATCAATTTATTAAAAGTAAATAAATAAGTTTATATATTTTTTATTATTTCAAGTTTTATCTAAAAACAAATATGTTTATTTTAAAATATTTGTTGTTCAGGAAATTAGCTAAAAAGGATATAAAAGATAAATCACTTGCTAATTTAATCAATTATATATTCTCCATTTGAATCATTTAATTCCAAAAAAAAATTGTGAAAGCTTTAAAAATTCATGTTTAGACAATCTGAGACACGTTTCAAGAAATACAACATAGAAAAGACATTATTTTTGCGATGACATAGTAATTTACTGTATTATAATAATTTATAGTTATAAATAATAATTCGAATAAGTAGATGATAAACTAAAATTACAATTATAGGGAATAGCAGTTAGAAATATGTAAATTTCACATAATCTAAGTTTGAATTATAGTGATACCTTGGTTAACGACGTTAATCCGTTCCAGGATTACCATCGTTATCCAAGGCGCGATTCCCCATAGGATTTAATTGAAAATTGTTTAATTCGTTCCGGCTCCTTCCCACAACCATAGTAAATATTAAAAATGCAGAAAAAAACGCATTTAAAATGTCCTAAAAATACTCATTTAAAATGTCCTAAAAATATGGAAAATATTATTTGTTTATTAAATTTGCTATAAAATTTTAACATTAACTAAATGAATTGTTCACGAAAACAGTTTTTAATTATCAATCTTCACCAGAAGGATAGCCTAATTGGGTTCACTTCGGAGTTTTTTGGCAAATAATTATCAATCTTCACCAAAAAGACAATTGGGCTCACTTCGGAGTTTTTGACAAATGAATACCAGAAGGATAATTTGGCTCACTTCGAAGTTTTTTGACAAACAAGCCCCCAGAAGGATAATTGGGTTCACTTTGGAGTTTTTTGACAAACGAACCCATAAACACCTCGGCATTCCTGCTGAACCGCTCTTCCGATCTAAACGAACCCGTAAATACTGATTAGCAGCATAGGATTCAACGATTATTATATAGATAAGATTTGATTTTGCCTTTTAATGGGTCACCAGAAGGACAATTGGGCTCACTTTGGAAATTATCAATCTTCACCAAAAAGACAATTGGGCTCACTTCGGAGTTTTTGACAAATGAATACCAGAAGGATAATTTGGCTCACTTCGAAGTTTTTTGACAAACAAGCCCCCAGAAGGATAATTGGGTTCACTTTGGAGTTTTTTGACAAACGAACCCATAAACACCTCGGCATTCCTGCTGAACCGCTCTTCCGATCTAAACGAACCCGTAAATACTGATTAGCAGCATAGGATTCAACGATTATTATATAGATAAGATTTGATTTTGCCTTTTAATGGGCAACGATTATTATATAGATAAGATTTGATTTTGCCTTTTGATGGCGAATTTATTGTCTATATGAATTGTAAAATCTCGGGCAGACCTTTTTTTCCTTCTATTGGAATCCGAAACTGCGACGTCACACAACTTGCAGGTATCAAGTAATATATAACACAAACAAACAATAGAATCAGTCTTTGTTCACAGAATTTAAAATAATAATCGTCTAGAAATCATCTTTAAGAAACTAAAAACTAGTGAACTTATTGCACGTCTATTTTTAATTAATTAAATAATTTGTTTTCATTACTATATGTTAATTATCATTTACTTAAAAATATTTTTATATAGTTATGATTTTATTAATTTTAATAATGATATTGTCGGATTTGAATTGATTGTGATAAAAAAAAAGTAACGATTAACAACTGAGCTAACGAATCATGTGATGCGATGACGAGTTGTTTTACAGAGCTGTATTTTGTCGGTAGTTCACATAATCAGGAGTCGTTAACCAAAGCCTGTGCCGTTAACCAAGACACTTTTCTCTTACAACCATTCGTCGTTAACCAAGGTACCACTGTATATCGAATTAACCAACCAATAAGTATTAAATAATTTATTAGCATATCCTAAATAAAAAATATGATTTAGTTTGTTAAAATTTTATTTGAAATAAGTTTTACCTCATTCTGTAATACTGCATTAATTTCTTCTCTTACTCTCTCTTGAATTTCAGGATAGTTAACTAATAAATGAATAATAAATGAAAGAGTTGTACCCGTTGTTTCGTAACTGAAAAGTCGTGAAATCAAATAATCAAAATCTAGTTTGATTAATTTATTAAATGTGAATAAATTAATATAAATAATTAAGTCTATATATTTTAATTATCTCAAATTTTATCTAAAAAACAAATATGTATATTTTAAAATATTGGCTTTTCGTAAAATTAACTAAATTAAATAATAAAATAATAAATTTGGTCGTTTGTCCAATACTATATTTAAACATGAAGTTGATCTTGTATAATATTTTGCCAAATAAAATAATAATAAAAAATAATATTTTTTCAAAGAATTTTTAAAAATTTATTAAGGATTTCTTAAATATAATACAATTATTAAATTCCAATTTATTTTGTTTATATAATTTTTGCCATAAGCAAAAATTCTTAAGATAATTATATTCTGTATACTTCTTTTATACTTCAAGAATTAATTTATTTTTAATTATGTTACCAAACAATTGATCTTTATTGAATGTGATCTTCATGTGGGCAATTGTAATATTGTTGGAAATATTTTTAAGATGTATATTCAATTACAAAACAATTAGCTACAGTATTATGAATTAAATTTTTGTTAATTTTTACCTACAAATTATTGAATTGTTGTAAATATTGTAATGTAATATGTGTTATAACTGTATACGTATAGAATGCATATACAGATAGTCCTCGACTTACCACAGAGTTTCGTTCCAACTTCTCCATCGTAAGTCGATTCTGACATAAGTCGAGGACTTTTTAAATTCTTGATTTGTTTGTTTTTGTTTTAATATTTTCATAAATTAGGTTTCTATTTAAGTTAAACGGTTAAATTTAAAGCTTTCCACTTCTGTTTTTACTTTATAATTTTCAACAATAGTATTATTTTTCTTACTGGACACGACAGAGTTACGACAAGAGACAATAATAAGGCTTTGCTTGCCAACTAATGGAGATGTTGGGATGCGTATACAAAAGCAATATGATATATGTATATATATACAAGCTGCAAAATTGAATTAAAAAATTTTTAATAATAATTTTAGCCGTCGTAAGTGCGAATCGTCGTATGTCGAGTCGTAGTAACTCGACTGTATACACATATACATCAGTACAATATGTAATATATATATAATTACTATGTTGAATAAGATAATCTATAATTTGATCATGCTAATACTGAAATAAGATGCCAAATATTTTGGATATGGTACCATTCTTTAAAATCAGTAAAGAATATTTTTAAATATAGTAATTCGAAGACTAGTACGAACAATGTAAAGGCTAGTATGTCAGATATACATACTGAAAAATATCGTAATGATAGAATATGTTGTCTTAAGTTATATAGTATATATAGCTCAATTTAAAAATAACTTATATTTTTTACATTAAGCCAGACTATATAGCTTAAAAGAAGAAATATATATATATTTCTTGTTAATATACTTATATATAGGCCTACAGTGAAACGTGTTAAAGTGACTACCCTTTGGGACCAACCTGACTGATCACTTTTTCACAGGTGGTCACTATACAGGACAGTGATCCTCCCCTTCCCCCGAAAGATAGGAACAGATTAATTAATATAAATTTGTAGTTTGGATTAAAATCATCAACTTGCAGTCAAGCGATAATGATGACATAGTGCATATATCATCTTCTGACGAACAAAGTTTTATAGTAAGCATATACTGTATTACAATTAATACTAACCTGTATATAGTATGTACATTTAACATAGTTAAACTTGAATTAAAGTACTGTATAAAGTTACATATACAGTAATATTGTAATATTTACTTTTTAGTATACTGGTTTAATAGATCATAACAGAAAAATTCTAATGAAATGGAATTTCATGAAGGAATACTACAGCAATTTCTCCATGAAATTAATCATCTTGGTCACTTTAGCAGGTTAAAATTTCTTAAAATTAAATAAGTAAGTGGTCAATATACGCATTAGACAGGTGGTCACTATACGGAACAAAAATAGCATTATATCTTATGAGAAACAAACCAGCTTTTGAAATTTGGTTTCTTTAACTTACAATATATCTGAAAATAATTATATGCAGGGCCGAACCGATTAATTGTAGTGCCTGAGATAAGTTTTAAAAACGGTGCGTTTTAAAACTTTCTTGAAAAACTCTTAAGTACAGGGATATCCAACTTTTTGGCTTTTTTGGGTTACATTTGAAAAAAAAAAATTTGTCTGGGGCCGTTTTAAAACTTTCTTGAAAAACTCTTAAGTACAGGGATATCCAACTTTTTGGCTTTTTTCGGTTACATTTAAAAAAAAAAAAAATTGTCTCGGGCCAAAATATACTAATTCTAATGATAGTTGTTAAGCAAAAAAGTTAGTAAATAATGTACAATACATGATATCCATCATGACAAATAAGCAAAATTGTCATAGTATAATAATCTTTGACTTCTTTACACTAATTCTAATGATAGTTATTAAGCAAAAAAGTTAGTAAATAATGTACAATATATGATAGCTACCATGACAAATAAAGAAAAATGTCGTAGTATAAAAAAATTTCTGAACGAAATGAAGTCAAAGATGATAGACTTTTCGTTCGGTAGTTTTTTTTAAATCATTGGCAATGTCATAACATAATAATCTTTGACTTCTTTTCGTTCAGAAATTTTTTAAACTCATTGAGCAGGTCAAGAAGTTTCAATCACTGAAATAAGAAATATTTTAGAAAATGGAAATAGGAAATGTAGAGAGGTATTTAAATAATAATAAACTTCTTTATATATTTTTAATACAAAAATGAAACAAATTTCTCTCTCTTTGTTAAGTGGGATATTTGATTTAATGGTGAATTTCAAAAAATAAAAAAAAAGTACATAAAAATCTCAATCTTTTAAGAAAGTTTATGATTTTATGTTGGGCCATATGCAACCCACAGTTTGGATAGCCCTGCTCTAACTGTTCTATATTGAATCAGTTTTTCTCCTCAATTATTATGTTTTATATTACTGGTTGCAATATTTTCAACTTTTATTAAATATGAATTTATATTTCAATTGAATTTATACTTATATTTTACAGTAAGACCCCGTTTAATGCGGGGGATACGTTCCAAGGAAACAAAGCACTAAATGAAACAGCGTTAATCGAGGTCATTTTAACACACAAATAATCAGGATAGTGAAACAGGACAGTGAATAAAAAATACATACATAGCATTTTTTTTTATTTTATTTTGTAACATGTATTACATTAATTATAAATATTTTTTATTGCTAACATCGATTTGTATTCATAAATCATTCATGAAAAATTCTTAAAATTAGAAAATAAAAAGTTTTAAGAACAAAAAGCAGTAATCAGACTGCAGTAAACTATAGACAACGAAAAAATAAATATTGATAAAAGAAAAAACGTTTTAACTTCAAGGAATTGTAGTTTAAAGTGGCAGCATTCAGATTAAAATTAAAATGTGATAATTGTTGTTATCATTATAAAATAACATTGATGACACTAAAATGAGATAATTGTTATTTTTATTACTGTAAAATAATATTGATGACCATAACTGTAAAATAACGCTGATGAATGATCATAAATATGAACTTTGACCAGCTGCAGACTTTCGTATGTACTGCACTGCACTGATATCAAATGCACTGTGAGACAGTATTAGTCATATCAATGTAACAAATTCCTGCGATTTTGAATTTATATAAGAATAACGGTTTGAAAAACCATGACAAAGTGAATCAATAAAAATATAGAATTAAAAAAAAACCGCATTATATTGAAACAGCGTTAAGCGGGGTCTTATTGTACTTCAATAAAATATAATCCATACTTCTTTTATGAAGCTATATTTATAAGAAAATTTACACAAATAACTTTCTCAAAAGACAATTTTCTCTTTATCAGTGGTTAATAACAAAACTTGTTGCTCCATTATTTTACAGATATAAAAATAAAAACCCACCAATAAACTGTCTTTAACAAAGATTTATTATAGTTTATTGTATAAAAATTTTTTATTCCATTATAATTAAATAAAATTATCATGACTAGGCATTTAGGTAATTCAATTCAAAATTTCCAATTTCATGTCTATTCTATTTCTTATTCAATGCTTATTTTTCATTTTCTCATTCTTATTTTCAAAAATCATTTTTTACATTTGCTACTTTATTTTTCAACTACATTCTCCTATTCATTATTTTTATATGTTCAAAACAAATGATTGCTCTTTTGATGTTCTATGAATTTTGATATTAATTTAAAACATCATTAGCAATAATCCAACATTGTCTATTTTAGACATTTTCTTTTTCAAAAATTATTCTGATTTGACACGAAAATAAATCAGACAGGATGAAATATTTAATTTAAAAAATTATTCTACAAATTCTAGGAGATGCATTTTGACTTATATAAATACTTTTGATACTTCAAGAAACAATTTTATAATTAAATATTTGCATTATGTAAGTAATTTACTAAAATTACTCACTTAGGTTTATTAAATAGTATTTTTAGAGTGAAGTTTTATAAATAAACAAAATATTTTAAGATATCAGCTATATTTTATTTAAATTTTACTTAACTATTTTTTATTTATTTATTATTTTTCATATTTACAGTATTTAAGTCAAAATTAATAAGGAAATCGGCAAGATAATATCCAAACCTCTTAAATATTTTAAATATATAGATGAAAATATTTGACTTTATCTTATCTTTGTTTATTCCTAATCCAATTATGAGCTAAATAATTAAAACAAAGCTAATTAATTTCTTCTCAATAATAATTTCTTTTTTCTTTTTAAATCTCATATTTAAAATCATATTTTTTATATTAAAAATTGGAAATTTTAATATAAAAGCTGATTTACACTCCATTTAGTTTCTCTTTCCAAATTTTTTTTTATATTTTATTAAATAAATTTATCAAATATTATATTTTGGTCTCAAGCCACTTTTCTCATATTGAAATTTATAATTAAATAATTTTTGTTAATAATAATAATCATCTTGGATTTGGCACTATAATATTAAATATTATAACAAATTTTACAATGTAAATAAAGTCACAAATATTCTGAAAATGTCTAATTTCCTTTTGTGGAATAATTGATTATAAACTGCAGATAATTTATTGAAAAATCAGATATGCTCCAATATCTTCAATTTTTACATATAAATCCTATAATAACTGCAGTATATTGATTATATCAGTAGTTTCCAATTTTTACTAAAAATTTTTATTCCTATTTTTTTATTTTTTTATATATTGTCTATCAAAATAATTTATTTATTAATAAGTCATTTTTCTATTTTTTCAAATAAAAATTATTTAATTGAGTATGCAATTAAAAAATCATTTAATAATAATTGTTTAAATGTCACTGTTTAATAACAATTTTCTACAAGTTTTCCTTAACTTATGACAAGGTTCAGTTTGAATTCTGAGATTATAAGTTGTAATGGGTCACAAGTAAGTGACGCAGGGATCCAGGATAGGAGAATTGATTCGGATACTTATTCATTTAAAAAACATATTTATTTAAAAAAACAAGAAATAAAACACAATATTAACATAATTTGCTAGAGAGAGCTACTTTATGCAGAGATCATACCTGGAAGAGAGAGTAAATGAACAAAATTACATCATTCCTCCATTATTCTTTTATGTCTTTGTTCCCTATTTTGTTGGACGATCACCAGCGGGACAGAACTTGGATTCACCTTTTCTGCTCTACATTTTCGCACTGCTGTTCTTTGCTCTGTCTCATTCATCTGTCCTATTTTTTTTTTGAAAGAGATGAACTTATCTTTTGTTTATTTGATAGGAGACGATCATATTCTCCTATTGTTTAGCAGAAGGGTGATTGTGTTTCATCATTGTGATGAAATCGATCCTTCTGCTTTTCAGACATCTCCAATTTTTATTCAAAAATTAATTTTAATAATTATAAAATTTTGTCAATTAATATGTATATTAAATTATTTTATTATTGTTCGCTGGTCTCCACAAAAGAAAAAGAGGATTTCTGCCAACACACTGTCTATGAAACTTCCTATAGATGTCTTGGATCTGCTTGTAATATCTGCATTTAAATGTGAAAAATGACTCTTGTAGCAGATCATGTTAGCCAAGTCTCTAAGTGTACAGGTACCCTTGGCTTACAACAGGATTGGTTTGAGCTTGCTGTCATAAGTCAGATTTAATCAGAAGTCAAAATGCTCAAAATTTATGGATTTTTCACAACTAAATTTTACTGAGATATTGTGCATTATCTTAATAAACATAAAAAATACAAAACTAAAGAACCAGACACAAAAAAGGCTGCTTTACATATATCAGACTGTTGGGTCCAAACCTACTGAATTGCATTGACCACTTACAGAATTAAAGAATTTCATCACAATCATAAGTATGAGTGTCATAAGTCAAGGACTACCTGTATTATTATTGTAAATATAGTTTATAAGTTGTAATAGTCAGAAATCAGAAATGCTAAAAATTTATGGATTGTCCACTATCAATATTTATTATTACACTCCACTTTTTGTAATTTTGTGTTTGTTAATTATCTTAATGAACATAAAAAAACAAAAACCAGTCATAATATACCAAAAGTATCTTACTTTCGGTATATTAGATGATTGCTCACGAACTCAAACCCATGTGAATTGCATTGACCAATCACAGAATTTACTAATTACATCACCATCATAAATGTGAGTGGTCATAAGTTGAGGACTACTTGTAGTGATATAGAATTAAGTAATTTTGATGCTAATCTGTGATATACAAAACAAAATGAAAATTTTACACAATTTTTTTATAAAAACTAGAAATTTATTAAAACTTCTTTTTTTACATTTAACTATAATCTTAACAAAAGTAAACATAAATTTCCTTTAAAGTGTTTTTGAATATTATATTTTATAGCATACATCATAAATTTGACATCAATAATTGCTGATCATATAAACCGAAGATTATTTAATATACAATTGAATATTGCTTAAATAATAGCATAATAAAATTTAAATAATTTAGTAAATTTTTGGATTGTTTATACCTTGAGATGATAATTATTGCAATTCCTTTAGCAATGCAATATTATAATAAAAATATTAAGAGATTATAGCAAGTGACATTATTAAACAATATGCAGGATGCTCCTTAGATCACGAACATAATTCATATAAGTTTTGTTCATAAATCGGGTTGTTGTAACTCAGATATTGCTATTATTTTAGTTCCACTAGTATTGAAATAACTTTATATACTATATATTATAATTCACAATTGGACCAATTAAAAGTTTCTTATTTCAAAGATTTTAATGAAAAATTCCAAATATAAATGAAGAATTTTTGATGTAATCATCACAGTCAAAAGATTTTTATTCAGAAACGCTTTCAACGCTCTTGGCGTCTTCCTCAGCTGTTTCTTTTGACTGCAAAAGGGCTATTGTGTAGTTTTATATAGTTTGTAATACTTTTTATAATTTAATTTGAATTTATTATGAATTTTGTAATTATTTTTCACAAATATCTATTTTAGTTTATTAAATTTGTGAGAATTATACAAATTTGAATGCATTTTATTCAATATTGTATATAATGAAAAAATATAATTAATATGAATATGTGAATGAATGTACAGACCACCAGCAACAAGGATAAAGAGCTAAAAGATCTATATTAAGATATCAACAAAGAATTGAACACCAACTTAGAACACTTCACAGTCAACATGGATGATTTCAATGCAAAAGTTGGCAAAAAAACAACAGGATGAAAATATAGCATATGTTCTCAAAATGAGATAACCCATTAAACTGGTAAAATTTATGACTCATGCTAATATGAAGGTAATGAAAACCTTTTTGACAAGAAAGATCATTGAAAATGGACATATATCAATCTAAATGGACAGATGAAGAATGAAATTGATTTCATTTTGGCAAAAAAAATTGTACAATTGTTTCCATATTCAACCAGTTCAATACTTGTAGCAAACATTGACTTGTCCATGTCAAAGTCAAGCTGGATATTCAACATGAAAGAAGACTGCTAATAAACACAGAGAACAAGTGATTAATATTGGACATTTAAAGATCAGAAGGAAGAATACAGCCTAAAGTTGAAAAACAGATTCCAAAGTCTCAAGGAACAGAAAAGTGATTTACAGAAGGCGCATAATGGGACAATGATGACCATCGGAGACAATACAGATGAGACCACAGGAATTCAATCAAGAAATATCTGCCAAAATACGAGCTGATCAAAAAGAGAAGGAAGATATGAAGACCAAATCCTTTACTGACTGGATAGAATATAGAGAAATCTGCAAAGTAATATAAAAAAAAATCAAAGTAAATATATAGAGATTCAATGTAAAAAGGATTCAAACGGCCATTGAGAATAGTAATAGCCTCTATTCAGCAAGGAGAGAGACATAATGACTACTAAACATCAACTCACTGCAATCAGGAATAATGGAGGAATAATATCACCTACAGAAACATGATTGTAGGTGATATTATTTGGAAAAAACGACTTTTTATAAGGAATTATGAAAGATCACAACTTTGGGAACCTATAGCAGAGGATCTGAATAAAAAAGCTATATAAACATAAGTCCAATTCTGAATGGTTTCAGAATTATAACTGATTAGTTGTAAAAGAAGACCATCAAGAAGCAGACCTGTATTTAGTAGTGTTTATTTTTAAATTAATATTACACATTTATAATAGATGTTCAAAAATATCACCTTCTGCCTCAACACACTATGCACTTATCTATGTATTGCACAACTATATCATTTTAATTGGTGTTTGTCTTGGATGAGTGATGCAGCATCCAAAATGTGGTCGATCAATGCCTATTGTGTTTCCTCTTTCATAGATGAACACACACATCCACCCCCATAACAATAATCTAAAGCTGCGTTTCTCAAACTTTTTTCATTCACGATCCCATTTTTCATTATGAGATTTTTCGTGACCCCAGGTATTAAATATGAAATAAAACATACAAATACATAAATCATTTATACACTTATTAAGATGAACACAATCAACCAACTACATTGAAAATACATATGTTGTCATACGTTAAATATTGGGCATTTGTGAAATTACAAATAAACTAAAATTCAAGTATTTGAATGTTTTGTGACCCCAGCATTTCACTTTGCGACTTCATCCATAGTTTGAGAAACACTGATCTAAAGGATTTAGATCTGGAGATCTAAGTGGCTGAACACTACCAAATACAATAGGCTTGCTTCTCCATGGTCTTTTACAAATAAACTAGTTTTAGTTCCAAAACAATTCTAAATTGGACCTATTTATATGGCTTTTTTTTACTGACAGACAGACTTCTGCTATAAGTTCCCAAAATTGTAATCTTTCATTATGACTCATTCTGTATAAACTAAGAGACTAATAAAGACAAACAGAACCAAGACCAGCAAATGCAGATGATATCCCAGCAATGCTGCTGCAAGAACTAGAGAAATCAGTTAAGATGAAGTGCAGAAAAGCACCAAGAGAAGAAAACATCCATATTAAATTTCTAAATGAAGGAGGAATATCAGATTTACAAGCAATTTGCCAGAATATTTTCAGACTGCATGTGAACAGGACATATATCAAATAGCCGAGAAATTGCATAAAAAAAGAGTAAAGTGGATCTGAAAAACTACAGGCCTATTAGTCTACTTCAACAGTATACAGAGTATTTACAAACATTCTCACATGAACATTGGAATAGATACTGGATTCAAACCACACCAAGAGAACAGACTGGATTTTGAAAGGGCTATTTGACACTGGATCATATGCATGCCCTCAACCAAATCAAAGAAAAATTCCCACATTAATGCATTCATAGATTATGAGAAAGTATTTGACTCAGTTTCCACAGGAGAAATACTACCTGCATTAAGAAACCAGGAGTAGATTATCAATACATAGAACTATTGCATATTGTATATTATGGAAAATTCGCCCCCTGCATTTCACCTCCTACATTTCGCCCCCAGCACTTTTTGCCTCCCAAGCCATTTTTGCCCCCTGCACTTTTCGTCCCCAGCACATTTGCCCCCTGCACTTTTTGCCCCCAGCACATTTCGCCCTTTGTAGATAATGAATAAGCTACAAAATTGCAAATATAGTCAACTCTCGATATCTGGAATTTTTATTGAAATCTCAGCCCCTTTAGTAGATATTCGATGTTACAAATTAAACATAATTAATTAGCAAAAATTAAAAAAAGTAAAATCTCGCTTAATTTTCAGTTAAATTTTTTGATAATTTTATAATTAAATATGTTTTTATCGTCTTTCTAAAGATGTAAAAAATTTTTCCGAATTTTATTTTTTTGATAACTTTTCGTTCATTATATGAGATCGGAGAAATCACAATTTTCTATATGAAATATTAGCCGTCCAACGAAATGTTTGACATTTTTTGATAGTGGCAAGTCTGACTTCCTTTCTCTTGCACCGCCTCCTCGTTTGTTGACATCATGGCAGACAAGGAGATCGAAAGACAATATCTTGTTAGCAGTACGTGTTACTATTTGCACGAAAGAAGGCAGCTCACCTCTCAAAAGGCATCAAGGATATGACAGAAAATGGATTCAACATCATGAGGAGAGAGGAACCATGAATACACTGGTTCAAGAGCTGCATCTCGAAAATGTTTCATCATATTGGTATTAATAATTATTTTAAATAATAAAAATTATTTTTTTTATTATAGGCTACATGATATATTGAAATTTTCCTTCCATTCTAATATCAATTTACTCAGTCACAAATGCAAATGGTTGTGATGAGCTTCGTTTTGTAACTGTTGTAGCTCATGTTTGACAAAGAAAAATTCGTAAAATAAGAAACTGTCTTTCAATTTTTTGCTTTTTCGAATCTATTGTATACATCTAAAATAATTGTATACATCTAAAATAATTTTTAGATGTATACAATATTTCTGAAGTAAAATACTAAATTACGCTTTTAATATTCAATACAATAAATCTTTTTTTATAATTACGCAATACTTTATATTGATATAATCTGTTAAATTAATTCAGGTATTACTGTATTTATTTGAAACCTTTCTGCATCATATTTTTCAGTTAAAATTATAGTTTTAGACTTGTTAATATTAAAAATGTGGCTAAGCTTACAATTTTATAATTTATTTCAGTGATAAAGAATGATTTTTTTCGTAGTTCTCCTATTATTCATTAGCCAAAATGTATTGGCAGGTAAGTCGATTTTTAAATTTATTAATTTTCTTTTTTCTTCATTTGTTATCTATGGCAATTAATTAAATAAATAATGAAAAGAATTTTAGTCTCTAGACAGAAATCATAATAAAGTACTATAAGTAACAATTACTAACTATAGTAATTATAACTATATATAAGTAACTATAGTAACAATTGTAATAGTTTTATTTTAAAAACATGAAAATTCAGTAAATTTTTAAATAGGAATCCTGATCTTCAGAAATAAAACTATATTTAATTCGCATTATAGAATGAAATAAGAATTTTTTAATTTAAAAAAAAATTAGTCTAAATTAAATGGAAATAATTAGTTTAGCAGAATATAAATTTTATTTACATTAATTAATGTATGCTGATTAGAATTAACAGAAGAAGAAGGGAATTCTTATGTAGATACACTTCTACAGAAGTTGAAGAATTATCCAGAATTAGAGCCAATGGATCTACCTAATCACACTATCCCGATTTTAAGCAAACTTCCATTCATTAGATCTGAAATCAGTCTAACAGAAGGCGAAATATTTGGATTATCTGATATAACAAGGGATATTGATGTTAGCCTAAAGGATGATGATGATGACGACGAATTCACCATCGTAACTTCTAATTTAGAACTTTCAAATTTAAATATTAGATATTTGATTAGAGTTATCTTTTTTTCTAAAGAACAAAAACCTTTCAATATTTCTGGATATATGAATAATAACAAAGTTGTGTTGAAACTTCGCGTAAATAAAAATGACCGATCGGTAACTGTGGATGACTTTCAAATCAATAAATTAAGTGGTTTTCTTGTAGATTTGAAAATGTTTGGCAACATCTTTAAATGGATAGAAAATGTATTTAAGACTATTGTTGTTAATATACTAAAAAAGGATATTACATCAATAGTTGAGGAAAGAATAAGAGATATTTTAGAAAGAGAAGCAGCTTTATTAAATGTTGAATATCGATGATTTAAAAATCAAATGTTTGAACTTAAAAATAGAAATTAAGCTAAATCAATAATCAAAATATAAAAATGATTTTATAATCTCTATTCAATAAATATTCATAATATAATTTAAAGAAATTATTGTTATCATCTTTAAATGTAATTTTACTTTTTTACAAAAACTCATTATTATAAAAAAAATTAAATAGTTCCTGTTAATAATGCTGTTTGTATAAAATAATATTAAATAAATTTAATTCAGAGACTTTTGAATTTTACTGTTTTGTTTTTAAATCTGATGTGATAAAGCTATAATTTTTATAAATCATTTTTATTTATTACTGTTTCTAATCTATAGGATTAAAATGTTTAATGGGATTTATAAGAAAAAGTTTCATAAAATAAAATTAAAAAAAAAATCAAAAGTCAAATATGTCTATCGAAAATTAAGCTAACAACCATATTAAAATTAAAACATAAATTCGTTAACATGAATATATTTGAAATAAAAAGTATTATTAAATATATCAAACGTAGCCATCGTTTTGTAGAAATCAATAAAATTTTTGTGAAAATGTTCAATAATAAAAATCTTTATATCCTTATGAAAATACTGCTTTATCTATTAGAAAAAATATATTTATGAGAATTCATATACTTCATTAACATGCAAAAAAGCAAATTTGCACACAACTGTAGAATAATTTTAAAAAATACTCCGAAACTAATTAAAAAACTTAATTTAATTTAAATTCACTTAGTAGAATTTAGAAAATTTAACAATTATGTACATATAATCGTAAAGCCAATAAATATATTTTTAAAAAATAAAAATATTTATTCATTATGTGACTCTAAACTAAGAAGTTAAATTTTATCCAGTCAGAAAATTAATAGAGAATATAGTCATTTATAGCAAAATAACTCTCATAACAACGATCCTGCTAATTACAAAGTTGTTGATAAATTCTGAAAACATTAAATTTCATTCCTTAATAAAGACAGAATTTAATTCATGAAGTATTCTAGGAGAAGGCTGACAAAATGTAATCTTTTTCTCCAAATCATTCTAGGCATTTCTATTATTCATGTCGATGAGCTGGCTGGCCAATCTCGTTTTTGAATATTATTATTCTTAAGAAAATCAATGATAAACCGAATTCCTATGAGAATTAGCATCATCGACCATAAAAAGAAATTGAGCAATACCATTATATCATTATAGTGTACATAAGTATAACAGCATCCCGGGAAAACCTTACATTGGGCTTATGGATTTCATTCCTGTAGAGCTGAGTAACAGTTCAAACACAGCCAATTTAACCATCACCACAAAAAAGTATTTTTTCCTGATATTGGAATGAAATTTTGGGCTCTTTGTTCTCTCCAGATTAAAAAGCTTTGAAAGTCAGTCTGTACACCGAATGAAATACAGTATCTAAAAAGAATGTTGCCCCCATTGGTCTTGGCTCCAAGAATAGAGACACACTAGTTTAAACGAGCTATCATGTAAGATGAGGTAGGATGCATAATTTCCAGTAGGATAAATATTCACATTATATTCGAATCAAGAAGCATGACAGTGCATTTAAACCAAGTACTGTATAATAGTCATTATCTAATTCTTATAACTCTCATTTCAAGAATTATCGCGATTCTTATTCAAATTTAAATCACTATAACTTTCGTTATAACCTAAATGTTATTAATCTGATATTTATATTCGAGAAAAATTACAATGAAAAATTATCAAAAAAGTTTCAAATCCAGTTAATAAAATAAGCATTATGAAAAATAACAAAAATCTGCAAAAAGTGTCGTTCTTCATTTTCTCTTTCTCCGCAGACATCTCTATAGATCTATCTTTCAACTGATTTCGATGAAATTTGGAATATGTGTTTCTTAGATTATTCAAAGACATCTGAAAAATTTCATCATAACTGCAACAAAATAAAGGAGGAATAAGGGATTATTTTCCTTCTTAATTCTATTCATCGGTTTCATCATTGAACTGCTTTGATCAAATTCGTAATAACTTTTTTAACTTATGTAAAATCTCCTAAAACTATTGGCCCAACTGGATCAAAATGAAAGGAGAGGGGGAGAATAATGTTTTCTACATAAACATCTCAAAAGATCCCATCATATAATTGATTTCAATCAAATTCGAATTATACTGTAGATATTTCTTATGTTAAAACTGATTTCCTAAGAATTTCGAAATCACACAAAAAGAAAAAGCATATTTAATTATGTGTACTAATATATTATTGTTAGAAATATTTTTCAAAGAAACATTTTTTATGTAAAGAAATAAATGGCAACTTATCAAAAAATCTAATATACAGTGAAACCTTTGGGACTGACCTGACTGGTCACTTTTCACAGATAGTCACTATATAGGACAGTGACCTTCCCCTTCCCCAAAAGAAAAGAACAGATTAATCCAAACTGCAAATTTATATTATTCTAATTAAAATAAGTAACTTGCAATCAAGCGATAATGACAACATTTAGCACATATCTTCTGACGAACAAGTCTTATAGCAAGCATATACTGCATTACAATTAATACTAATATGTATATGTGCCTTTAACATAGTCAAACTTAAAATACTCCATTAAAGGTACATATACAGTAGTATTGTAATATTTACTTTTTAATATACTGGTTTAACAGACTATTTTATCATAATAGAAATATTCTAATGGAATAAAATCCTTAGAATTTTATCTAATGGAAATAATTCTAAGGAAAATATAGTAATTCCTCCATAAAATTAATCTTCTTGGTCACTTTAGCAGGTTAAAAATTCTTAAAACTAACTAAGTGAGTGGTCAGTTTTACATAAGAAATATATACACATTAAACAGGTGGTCACTATACGAAAAAAATAGCATTACATCCTATGGGAAACAAACCAGGTTTTGAAATTTGGTCTCTTTAGCCAGATGGTCACTGTATCAAGGTGATCATTTTAACAGGTTTCACTGTATAAAAAATCAGATAAGCACAGTATTGAGAAATTTGAATATTTGCTGCAATTCAGAAACCATTAATTTGATGACTATTATTAAGAAAATAAAACAACATAAATAAAAAAATCAAGTTGCCAAAATGTTAAATCAAATAAAAACCAGAGTAAAATCAAATTCTGTAAAAGAAAATTGCAACAGATATCCTAATTTCTCAGCAACTTTTATTTTTTTACAAATTACAGTAGATATTTCAAAACAGTTGTTATGTTATAGATTAGGTTATTTTCAGATTTGATCCCACAAAATGTTTCACGAGATATATAAAGCGGCAAATTAAGTACAGTAAGACTCCGCTTAACGCTGCTCCGTTTAACGCTGTTTCGATATAACGCTGATTTTTTTAATTCTATATTTTTATTGATTCACTTTGGCGTAATTTTCAAACCGTTATTCTTACATAAATCCGAAATCGCAGGAATTTGTTACATTGATACTCCTAAAAGTGTCAGTGATGAGGAAGGTTTTTCCTCATTTAACACAAATTATATAAGCGAATATTTTTGATTTTCATAAAAATGATTTATGAATACAAATCGATATTAGCAATAAAATATGTCTAAAATTAATCTAATACAATAGTAATAATACATGTTACAAAATAATATAAAAAATGCTATGTATATGTTACCGGCAAAGTATGAAATGCAAGTATTCTATAGAATGCCTAGGCGATATATAAAATGCCTGGCGTTTTTAGGCAAAGTATGAAACGATTAATATTATATATACTTTGCCTAGGCATTATATAGAATGACAAATGCTATTTAGGCAAAGTATAAAATACTCCCGCCCAGTGCCGGATCTAAGCCTATTGGACCGATTGCACCAATCTGGCCCCCGTTGAGGCAAAATGAAATCATGAAAACAAAATAATAAACAAAAAATAATCGTTTATGTTTACTATTATGGCTGGGCTTTTATATCCCAGCCTTCGAACATCTAATTTTTGTAGATCCGCAAAAAGAAAAAAATTTTTTAGAAAAAATGAATGTAAATGAATGATTTTATTTTATCTCTTCGAACATGTAGGAAAAATTTCCTATTTAAATTAATTAACGTTACTTTTGCAAATTCAATGTATTCTTATTTAATATTCTGAAAATATTTTCTGAGTACTCAAATAAATTAACGTCGGGTAAATTTTTCTTAATTAGAATTAAACATGCTTACAATATATAAATGTTGCCAGAAAATATCGAAATAAATTCACAGTTTAAATGAATAATAGAAAGTTATTAGTTTATTTTATCTATGAAGTTTTTTGAATGATTTACCTTAAAATGTTTTTAAACTAACTATTTCGATGGGCTATATCTTCATCAATTACCAATAATAACAGAAGAACTTCCGATATCATTTCTAGTAAGAACAGAATTAATGATTTGCTTTTGAATACATATCATTTAAAAAATACGTACTTGTTATTCTTCAAATTCCATTTATAGTATATTACTCATTTCCTATGGTTAAGATTTTTCCAGTCTTATATTTACGTTAAAAAAGCGAGTTTCATCTACCTCAATCATAAATCCAAGATCAACTCAACTAATAACTTCTATTATTCGTTTAAACTATGAAACTTTTTTCGCCATTTTCTGGCAATATTGATGTATAGTAAGTGTGCTTAATTCTAATTAAAAAAAAAATTCACCCGCCTTTTTTTTATGATATAAGAAAATTTAAGTCCATAGACATGAATAGTTTACTTTCTATAAAAAAGTAAATTATTCATGTTTATGGAAATTCAATATAAATGAAAAGACAAGCATCTGCATATCTCTAAAATCATGTAATTTGAAATTGCATAAATAAGAGACCTACAGTATTTCTTTTTAAAAATTTTTGAAAATACTAACTTTTGGCAGTTGAGAAATCTACCTTCCATTTATACATTTGTAACAAATGAAGCAACTGCTTAACTTGAATACTTAAGAGTAAAACAAAAACTAGTACTTATTTACAGTATAGTATAACTTTATTTAATAGCAAAATTCCACAAACGCTTTCAGTTTATCATTTGCATTTACATTTTTAACCCAAGGGAGTATGCTTTGATTCTGATATACAGAATGTCACCCAACACAATCTACCTTCAGTGTCGTTTTATTTCTTTCACTTTATTTTAACTTTATTTAATTTATTACTATATGTATCTGTAATTTATTTAAATTTTATTGTATGTATCTGTATTTAACTTTCTCAATTTGAATTAATCTCAACGTGTAGCCCTAGTTCTTTAAATTATGCTAATTAGAGTATTCTTAAACGAACTTGTTCTAAGAACCGAAGGTTGCCATAGCAACCTGCATTCCTTTGATTATGTTATTTTTGGAACTCCGCCTGATGATGGTTGATAAACCGAAAGCGTTTGCAGAATTTTGCTATTTTTTTTATGATATAAGAAAATTTAAGTCCATAGACATGAATAGTTTACTTTCTATAAAAAAGTAAATTATTCATGTTTATGGAAATTCAATATAAATGAAAAGACAAGCATCTGCATATCTCTAAAATCATGTAATTTGAAATTGCATAAATAAGAGACCTACAGTATTTCTTTTTAAAAATTTTTGAAAATACTAACTTTTGGCAGTTGAGAAATCTACCTTCCATTTATACATTTGTAACAAATGAAGCAACTGCTTAACTTGAATACTTAAGAGTAAAACAAAAACTAGTACTTATTTACAGTATAGTATAACTTTATTTAATAGCAAAATTCCACAAACGCTTTCAGTTTATCATTTGCATTTACATTTTTAACCCAAGGGAGTATGCTTTGATTCTGATATACAGAATGTCACCCAACACAATCTACCTTCAGTGTCGTTTTATTTCTTTCACTTTATTTTAACTTTATTTAATTTATTACTATATGTATCTGTAATTTATTTAAATTTTATTGTATGTATCTGTATTTAACTTTCTCAATTTGAATTAATCTCAACGTGTAGCCCTAGTTCTTTAAATTATGCTAATTAGAGTGTTCTTAAACGAACTTGTTCTAAGAACTGAAGGTTGCCATAGCAACCTGCATTCCTTTGATTCTGTTATTTTTGGAACTCCACCTGATGATGGTTGATAAACCGAAAGCGTTTGCGGAATTTTGCTATAAAATAAAGTTATACTATACTGCAAATAAGTGCTAGTTTTTATTCCATTTATAGTATTGTACTTATGGAAAATTGTATTGAAAATTTTGAGCAGATTCCATTTAAGTTTAGAATCTTTATGTACGACATAAATGAGCCATGTATCTGAATTTTTTATGTAATAAAATAATAATGAATATTTCATTATTATATTTTTTACCTTTGTTTATTTTTATTCATTAACAGAATAAAAATTTTATGAGATATGGAAAGATTGATTACAAAATTATTGTATTTTTTAATCTCAAATTTTTTATAAATAATTAATGGTGATAGTTTTCATCACCTTAATTATGTATAAAAAATTGAGATTAAATACATATACATTCGATATTAATACATTCATTTGTTTTATATTTCAATAAAGTAGTAAATATTTATGATATTTTTATTTTTTATTTTCTAATAATTTTGTAAAATATTCATAATATACAAAAAATGTACATACAGTCATCAAAATACTAATTTATAAACATAATAGAAAGTCATGAATGAAAATATAAAAATTTACATTTATAGAAGAATTTTTCATTTTTATCAGAAACTGTCACCAAGGAGATAATATCAGAGGAGTTAAGTTAATTATCTATAGTGTATGTTAACTGTATTAATTCATGTTATCAATCCTCAGAGAACTAAATGATATGCATCAAAAATTTACTGAAAAAACATATACTATGTATGTATCTCAAAAAGTACAAAAAATTTTATATAAATCTGTATTAATATAAATCTAATATGCATAAACTGAAATATCAGTATATTTGATCGTATAATTTAAAGAAAATTAAGTTTTTGATTTGCAATTTCAAATATTTTTTTTATCTTGAAAATGTACCTCTAGTATTCTGAAAAATATAGTGTGTGTATATGTATATATATAAACATATTATAGGTTGATAATCAAAAATCCAGAAACATCGGGACCTGAGAATTGCCAGATTTTTGAAAATTCCGGATTTTTGATGTATGCATATGTAGTATATATTTAATAGAAAAGGACTACTTGTACAGTCCTTTAAAGAAATAAAATTAAAGACTAAATGAAAAGAAAATGAAATTTTTAATGTTCAATAATTACATAAAAGACTGTAGTTCTACAGAATGTTAATTCAACAAATAAAATAGTTCTTCAGAATTTGAATTCAACTAACAAGGGGAGGACACAGCTGACCCCCCATCGATTTTGATCTGCTTGCGTATGGTGAAAATACATCAAAAATGAGTGAATACGTGTCCAAGCTTTTCATTGAATATGGCCTTCTAATAGTATTTTTTAACACTTGAAAAATCGAACTTTTGATAATTCAGCTTAAAAGCGATGGATAGATAACAGATCACCAGGTGCACAGATGGCGCACTCGATAAATACGTGGCTCGTAATCTGAAGGTAGTGGGTTCGAATCCGGGTTGATGTGCATTTTTTTTTTTTTTTCATCGAAAAATTATTTTTTATTTTTCATTTTATTATTTTTATGTACTGTACGTTTTAATTTATTTTAATTATTATTAATTTTATATATATTGGTTATCACATAATTCGTATGCATTAATATATTTATGTAGGGTCCCCACAATGTATGTCAGAGTAAAAACACGTATATCGATAAATTATAGCATACTTTCGAATAGGATCGCGAGTAAGTGACGCAAGGATCCAGGATAGGAGAGATTTCGATACTTATTCAAAACAAATAACATATATTTATTTAAAAAAATAGGAAATAAAACACAATATTAACATAATGCGCTAGAGAGAGAGCTATCTGACCCGGAGATCAAACCTGGGAGAGAGTGAATAAAAAAAATTACGTTATTCTTCCATTATTCTTTTATGTCTTCGTTCCCTATCTCGTCGGACGATCCCCGTAGAGTAATAGAGTATTTTGTTTTGTAAATAAATATATTAATGCATACGAATTATGTGATAACCAATATATATAAAATTAATAATAATTAAAATAAATTAAAACGTACAGTACATAAAAATAATAAAATAAAAAATAATTTTCCTATGAATAAAAAAAAAAAATAAATTAAAACGTACAGTACATAAAAATAATAAAATGAAAAATAAAAAATAATTTTCCTATGAATAAAAAAAAAAATACACTTATCAACCCGGATTCGAACCCACTACTTCTGATTATGAGCCACGTATTTATTGAGTGCGCCATCTGTGCACCTGGTGATCTGTTATCTATCCATCGCTTTTAAGCTGAATTATCAAAAGTTCGATTTTTCAAGTGTTAAAAAATACTATTAGAAGGCCATATTCAATGAAAAGCTCGGACACGTATTCACTCATTTTTGATGTATTTTCACCATATGCAAGCGATCAAAATCGGTGGGGGGTCAGCTGTGTCCTCCCCTTGTAAGTAAAATAATTGTAAACAACTGAGTTCTGCTGCTTCTAATAACACAAGAAATTGCGTGTCCTTTCGGGTGTTCCGTGCGCCACACGGCGAGTTTCTTTTCCGTTTGGTAGCAAGGTGGTCGAGGTTTTTCTGCGATTGGTCTTGCAACAGCAGGGTTTGTGTGGCTTGGGGGGTCCGAGCGGACGGGGCGGGCTGGTGCCTAGACGGCTGTGTTTCTGGGGAGCTTCGGGAGCCTGGGTGAAATATTATATATATCTAATAATAAATTAGTTTTTTATCCTGCTTCAAGTAATTATATAATATCTAATAATAAATTAGTTTTTTATCCTGCTTCAAGTGTAATAATAAATTAGTTTTTTATCCTGCTTCAAGTGCTTGTTGTGATTTCGTATAAATTAGTGTTTTTATCCTGCTTCAAGTGCTTGTTGTGATTTCTTAAGTAAAATAGTTCTACAGAATTTTAATTTATTACTGTATCTTCGAAAAAGTTAAAAGATTTTATATAATTCCAATAAGCAAAAAAGCCAGAAAAAATGCCAAAATGTGCAAAAAAATTTCTAACGCCAACCATGTCTAAAGCCAAAAAGAGCTTATTTGGTGTCAAAAAAGCCAATCTAGCAACCCTGGTTGCCAGCATGAGCAAACATCTGAATATGGAGTACAGGCCCATCAAAATATAATTTAATGAATAATAATTTGATTAAAAATATTTAATATTTTATTAATTTTTAGTATTATTACAAGATAGATTTTATTTTATTTACTGTACCTTGTATAAAATATTTTGAAATAACTTTCAATAGAAAAAAGTTTGGTAGATCATGATGAATTATTATAGTCTCTATAAGAGTGAGTTTAGTTTAATAAAATACTTTATATATTACTCACAAAAAGTATGACTGCTGATGGGTTTAAAGGAATAATATCTATGTTTAAAAATTCTGTGTGATATATATATATATATACATATATATTAACTAAAAATATGTTATAAAGATTAAAATTATTCTCTTTTAAGACTGTGTGGCATTATTCAGTTTTGTTAATTTTATTATTTTAAATTTTATCTTATTTTAAATATTATTATTTATTTATTTAATCAATCTTTTTCCTAAATAGAAAATTTTTAAGAAAGCCTAATGTTGCTGAAGCAAGTGAAGAATTTGGTAAGATGAAATCTTTTGAGATTTTTCTCTTATTTAAATTTCTATATAAATTCTAATTTCCTTTGAAGATATTCAAAATTATTCTTTTAAATATTTTTTAAATTATATAATAATTTATATAAAATATTTAGGAAAAGAAATAAGCAGATGTATAATATTTATTATTAAACTGATATTATACAAGGGGTAAACATTATTGATCACCTATTCCCTTCTTAGGTGTATTTACAGTGTTTGTTTTATATTGTATTCTAAACAGAAGAATATAGATTTTAGAAGATTGTGATTTATAGCTTAATTGTGAAAATAAAAATAAGAAAATTTAATATTGAATTCATTCCGGATTTACTATATAATGTAATTTATTTAATTTTTTCAAATCAGTTTTGTTCAAATAATTAATACTGTTATTTAATATAATTTTTATCTGTAAAGTTATGAAAATAAATTTGTGAAAATTTAGCATTTAAATCTTTGTTACATTTCATTTTGTTCATCTCAAATAGAAAATGATAGTACCCATGTTTTAAAAATGATATTTTAAATTACTTTTTCTGTACAATAAAATTTTAAATTTTAATTTGGAGATTTTTGTTATGAATAATAATTTTATGATATGGTATCATCATCTGTTTTCAGAAAAGACATTATTATATAGGATATATTTTTAAAAATAAGAAAAAATTTAATTAATAAATTGTGAGAAAAAATATTTGATCAAATAATAATCCTGTTTTTATCCATTATTAAATATCTTTATTTAAATGATAATATATTCCATAAAAGTTTTATAATTTTAAATAAAATATTTAAAAATTCCAGTAATTTGATAGTGGTAGATATTCAAATTTTACTTTTAAATATTTAATTAATTTAATCTGTATAATAATCAGATCTTGAATATTGTTATATAAAATATAATTTATGTTTAATAAATTATATACAAGTTGGAAATTGGAAGTTTGTTTACTTGGAATTTTATATAATAATCTCTTAATATAATTACTGTATATTAAGGATTATATTATAACCCTTAATATAATTATCATCAGAAATGATAATTAATACATATAAATAATATAAATTAATCAGCTACATCTTGTAAATTTTCAATTGAAGTTTTAAATACATTTTATGATAAAATAAAGCCTTTTGTTTTTTCTCAATTTTAAACTCAATAAAATTATATTAAATATTTTTTCTTATGATTTTTAAAAAAATGTTTTTATTAGTTGCCTTAGCGAAAGAATTAGAAAATCAAGAATGTCCTCATTATGCTGCATTTTGTTGCTTAGCTGTTGCGAGGTAATTTATTTATTTATGTTAGATCATTAAATTTGTCTTTATTATACTGTATTTAAAATTAAAATAATTTATTTATTTTTAGATGTGAACATACATTGGGAAACTATGTTGGGGAAACTCGTTCTCTGATTAAAGCTGCACAATTATTTCTTGAAACTGAAGAACAAAATCATAAACTTTTATGTCCTGGTTTTGATGAAAATCTTAATGCTGCACTTAGTTGCTATAGCCATGCCATAAAAGTATATTTAGATAACAACAAAGTGTCATTGGCAGCTTCTCTATGTTTAGAAGTAGGTCAGTGTCTTCGGTTACTTGGAAGAACAGCTCAAGCAATTCCTCATTTTCGGAAAGCAGCAGATCTTCAATGTTCTGTAAGTAATTTAATAAATTTTTTAATTTAACGAGTTATAATTAAAAGCAATTGAGAATATTTTCGTCATCATCTATGATTTGTACAATTTTAATAAAAATTTTATTAAATATTTATATTCATTTATTCTAATTACATTATGCATATTTATTGTAATGTACAAAATTATTGAACAAATGGTAAGTACTGCATACTTTTAGAAGAAGTTTTATGCATGTTTTAAATCTTCAAACTATAATAATTTTTCTCAGATTTTAATGATATAATTATGATAATAAAAGTCTTAATATATTTTCCCAATGATGAAGAAATATCATCAAGCATCAAAGCATCTTTTAATACAAAATTTGAACAGAAAAATACATAATATTACAATAGTCTCCCAATTATCTGGAACTGGATTATCTTTATTACACATTAATTTAGATTAATCCACAACCTGGAAATAATGTTTAATTAGTGATGTTTTATCTTAGATACAATACTTAAAAATCTTTAAGTGGCTTTAACATCATGTTCATGTTAGCTAACTTCAAACTAACTTAACTATTACTGCTATCAGCAGGATAACTTGGTTTGTGTTTTACAGTTATTTTTTAACTTCAATTAATTATCTGAATTTTTAATTTCAATTAATTATCAAATCTTGGGAGAATAGCGTTAATCAGTGTGAAGAGAATGATTCCATGAATGTTTGTAACTATACATCTCAGAAATAGTACTGATTTGAGTTATTGTCCTTTGGCAAACTTTGATCTCCTTCCAGCGATTCAGGTTTCATGTTTGTTTAACTTATTTAAAACTGTACTGACATGCATCTCAGAAATAGTACTGATTTGAGTTATTGTCCTTTGGCAAACTTTGATCTCCTTCCAGTGATTCAGGTTTCATGTTTGTTTAACTTATTTAAAACTGTACTGACATACCATCCACTTTCTGGTTAGAAGTAAATTATTATTTTCAAATGAATTTTTTTTATGTAATTAAAAAAAATATATATTTATTTAATTATTGAAAATAATGCAATGAATAACTATTTTAAAAATACCAAAAGACTATTGTTCAAGAATACAGAATATCTGTTTCATGCATCCTAACAAATGAAATGATTTCATAATGAGCATTTGTATTTTATTAATTTAAATCTTTTATCAATTCTGCTGAGTGATTGATATATATTATAATCACAATGATTGAAATGATTGTGCTCAAATATTAGTTATTGTTTGGCTTATCAAGTATTTGTGATATACAATGCTGGCAGAGAAACTATATTTCTATATTATAATCATAATCTTGAAAGAGCTGACATGCGCTGTCAAGCTTATGACTATGATATAGAAATACAGAGTCTCCGTCAGCATTGTATTTCTCAATATAGAGACTCTGTATTTCTATATTATAGTCATAAGCTTGTTAAAAGCTGCCTTTTTTATGCTAAAAAAGGCAGCCTTTAACATAGTGCTTGTCAAGCATTACTACCAGTATGACGTCAGCATTGAATGGAGTCAGATGCGAGTCATCAGAACAATAAATAAAGCAGAGGATATAAGAATGGCTGAGGCCATTATTATCAAACAATATAAAAAGAAATACTATGTCATAAATGACAATCCTCCCATTAACATACCACCACAATTGCTTATATAATCTTGTACATAATAAACTCACATTTACCACTGATTTTATTTGTTCCAGTTGGCAAATTTATAACTTATTTAATATTAATCTTTCTATTTAATATTTACATATACTTATTATTTGTAGTTAATTCTTTATTTCTTTAAATATTTAAATTTTGAAAAATATTCTACATTTTTTGTTCCAAAATGTTCTGTATTCTGTTTTTATATGTTGAAGATGATTTCTTCAAGTCAAAAGTACTCCATGAATGCTAATAAATTATTTTTCCCACTTGAAACTTTAGTGCTTATCATTTTATATATATTTATACTATAAGTTGAAGATTATAAGCAATATTTTAGTAATTAGCTGATTTTACTTAGGAACATAAAGATTATGATCATTTCTTTTAATTCTCTGAGACATTAATATTAAAAAATTCATTACGAATTATTTGAATGGAGATTTGAATATGCATTCAGATAATTCTTTAATTAATTTATATCTTGTTTTCTTATATAGTTAGTTTGTTGAAATTTAAAGATAAGATTTTATCTAGATTTATTGGCATTATTTTCATGATGAATGATATGGAAGTGTTGAAAAATTGTTTATTAGTGTTTACAAAAGGACTTCAGTGTTGTTGCATATATTGATATTATGTACATTATTGTACTCATTAATATTGCACATATATAAATTTTACATATATTGTTATCTTTGATGTTTCTTAAATTTTTCCAGATCAAGCCATTAGGTGAATCTTCCTAATAATCATATTTGGTATGATACTTAAAATTCAGTTTGTTGTCAGATATAATTTTTCAAACCTTATGTTTCTCTACAAAATTATAGTTATTTCTAAACATTTTAAATTAGTCAAAGTTATTGTTATTTTTCCTTTGGGAATATCCTACGAATACAGTTTCTTGTAAATTACATTTCATATTTTTGTCATTTAACCAATGATTAACCAATGTTTTTTGATTTTTTTTTTTTTTTTATTAAACTCTTTTCCAAAAATATGTTGAATTTAAATCAACAGTTGTGTGCTTTAATCAAATATATCAATATTTTATTAATTAAACAAAATTATACAAAAAAGTTAATTTTTAACCAAAGTTAAAGAATATTAGCCTGATTTTTTTTTAATTTATAACAACAATGGAATTTTTGTTCAGATTTTGGTTCTGTGGACATATTTAAGTGGATAAATCATGTGCTTTATTGCATCACTATTATTTATTTTAGATCTCAAAAGAAATTTATTTGTAACTAATAAACCTGTTGCACTATGACAGCAATAGAATATGTTGGTGATCAGTGAATGATTCTAATATACAAATCTAATGATTTTCAAATTTAACCTAATTATTAAGCAAAACTTCTTTAGTATCAAAGTTTTATCATATTAATTAAAACAATACTTTTCTATAAACAATATTAACTGTCGAATTTTCAAGATATTTTGAAAGAGCAAATTTTAAATTATTTGAAGCATTTACTCATTTTGCTTTAATATATAATTGACTGTGAGAAAATACATTTTGCTTTAAATAACTCCAACTGAATCTAAAAATTGAGCTTGAGCCTTATTTCTTGTGATTTTAAATATAAGTTTCATTGGGAACTATCTTCTTTGCCATTCAGAGAGAAAATTATAATTACTTCCCATAAGTTATTCTGGGAATTAAATCATATTCACTGCTCATTTGAAAGTGCATCTGCACTAAAGTATTGCCATGAATCCCATTTATCATTCTGAATTTTCTTGACATCAATAGATGTACTATCTACTTGCAAATGACCATATGGGTTAGAAAGAGAACCTTCAGGATATAATTGCAACAATAGCAAAGCCTGACAAAAGTAATACAAAACAAAAGAGAAAATTAAAGATTAAAATTCTTAAAAGACCAAGAGTCAAATGGATGTCATTTTTGAAGTATACATACCTTTTTATACAAATCTTTAATACGGCAGAACTTCTGATTGCACATTTAATTACATGTCTGTGAGAGAGAATGTTTAACTTTCTAGTGAATGAATCATTTTTATAGCAATCTATAAAATTGTATATTGAAAACATCACTTATTTATACAATTATACAAAAAAGTTAATTTTTAACCAAAGTTAAAGAATATTAGCCTGATTTTTTTTAATTTATAACAACAATGGAATTTTGGTTCTATGGACATATTTAAGTGGATTTTTTTTTTTCTACATTTTGCATTTAATTTTGGCCCAGAACAGCTCCCTTAGTACTCTATTTGAGTGGAAAGGGGCAATCAAAATTTAGCCACCAAGCTTACCATACAAAAAAAAAGAAAAAGACATATACATTGATCTTTTTCATTCCATACTACAATTTTAGGTTTTACAATCATTACAATTGTGCCATTATTCATTTGTTGCTGTTTTATTACTGTTTATTAGTTTAAGTGACAGTCGCTTGCTGTTTCTTACTTCAAGAGAAATATGATTGATGACATATAGTCATTGTGAGGGTTTTCACCAATATCAACTGCCTAATTTTGACACATGACTGTAGATTGATATCTTGACTAATGGAAACATCTCTTAGAAAAATTTATGGATAAATGTAATTTGGTATATTTCGTTTATAAATATGAGCTGTCAACCAAGGTTAATGAATGAAGGAATGTATGCTGTTGGAATAATTGACAGTCAATTATGTACTCACTGTCACTGAATTTCTCTAATGTTATTGGATGAAATTATTCACTGATAAATGGCTGTATAGGTTAAAAAGCAAAGAATCAATTTTATTTTCTTGTGTGCAAAATAGCTCGACATCAGAAACATCATTGCTAAAAAAATCATAGATATACAGTACATTAAAATGGAAGATATTTGTAAAATTTATTGGTTTTTGTGTTATTTTAAGTATTATATGTCCTTAAGTATTAAATTATGTATAATTATCATCTGGGAGATAAGTAAGAGCATAATTTAATCCATCAAAAAGCAAATATTCTATGCAGACACATTGTACCATCTACTGAATAAGTTATAAAGTTTTTCCGGTATTTGAAATTTTATTTTATTTTTTATAAACAATTCAACAATTATATTTTTTATTTAAGTATAAGACCATTAAATATCTTAAATATACATTAGAACCTCCATATCTCGAATTTCACGGGAACAAAAAAAATTCGATATAAAGAGTTTGAGAAATCAAGGTTCAATTTTAAATAAAGATTTTTATGTCAATAATACATACTGTAGTTTTTAATACTGTATAAGACACTCTTTTTTTCATGAAAATTAGCATCTAAATACTCTTGCATCTTATAAACCAAAGGTTGAAAATATCACTGAATAAACATGATCACCACATAGTATTGTATACGATGTTATGTTACATTTATATTTATAATTTAAATGTTTATCTTTGTACCAGTTCTATATAACTGCCTTCTTTTAAATGTTGTTCTGATTTTTGTGTTTCGTCCGTTACTGAAGTGGGTCAATAAACAAACCGAAAACGTTTTAAATAAATTTGTTTTTTGTGATTTTATGCCTACTTTAAAGGCTTGTGTTTCTTGTAGATTATATAGACTGTAGCAGATGTAACATTAATTATTGCTAAACATGATCATATTGACGAAAACCTATCAACAATTAGAAGCGAAACTTAGAAAATGAAACTACTGTACAGCATGTTCAGTATTCTGAGCATGCACAAAAAGTTCCTGTTCCGGCTATCGGTAGCATATTTAAGTTCTTTTGTTAAATTTAAATTCTTTATTTAGATTCTGAAAGCAAGGGAAAATTCGTAAGTATTTTTTAATTTCTCTAGCACAAAAATTATAAATTAATTCGAGATAGCAAGGGTTTGAAGAAAATACTTTGAGATAACTATTGAAATTACATTGGTTTAATGCTGAAAGTGCAGGAAAAAATTTTTTTCCACATATCAAGAGTTTCAAGATAGAGAGGTTCGAGATAATAAGGTTACACTGTATTTAATAGTCTTATACTCAAGTATGACTTATAGAAATGCAAATCAAAAGAATTTATAAAGTTTCATAGCATAGTCTTCAGGACATTTCAGTTTAAAAATGTTTGTGACACTAAAGAGGATAAACAAATTATTATATAGCTTAATGACAAAATAATACTTAAGTTTTGTATGCTGTTTATACACATATTAATAAATTATACAAAAATCATTAATTTTTATGAAATTTTAAATAAATTTAGTATATTAAATTACCTTCTATATCTGCAAGTAATTTGCTAGTATAGAAATGATGTGTAATGATGTCCCTGTATACCATAGATGCATGAATGGGTGTGATGGTTAATTAATCTACAGTCATTTTGCAAAAATCCTGCCTCCAATCAATGAGTTTAATCAATATAGTTTTTAGAAAATTATATGCAAAAATAGGAAAGGCCTAAACTTTTCCTTAGAGATGCATATGCTGCTCAAGATATTCAACTAAGATAACATAAAAATTAGCCATTAGGAAATAAACTCATTATATATTACAATGGACTCCCATTTTTACGAACTATTTAGTTGGTCCAAAAATCCCTAATGTTAATTAATACCATTCCCATTTACAAACTTCGATTTTATGAACTTTTTTGGGGCTCCATACGAGTTCGTAAAATTGAGAGCCCACTGTATATAAGGCAGCATTATTAGATTGACATTGGCAATATACAAAGAACAAAATATGCAAGAAGTTAGTATTAATCACATTCTGAATTGAAGAAGTTTATTTTCAATGATGATAGAATAATAATATTTTTTGGAATTTTTATTTTTATATTTGCTAAAACTGAAGTGATGGTTCATTATAACCAAAATTTTTAGAATACTTCAAAATAATACATATAGATTAGGACAAACAAAATATGTTCATTATTGCCAAATGTTTAATACAAGTGAGTCCAGTATATTCAGAGTTGACTATAATTGTTAATCTTGATTTACATAGTATTTTGTAGAATCATCTATTTAGAAAGTTCATATACAGATAGTCCTCAACTTATGATCATTTAATTTACAATATTATGAACTTTGATATTTTTATAGCATATTGGCTAGAAAAATTTTTTTGACGTAAAAATTTTAAGTAGAAAAAAAAAATTTTTTGTTTTATTAAAAATGTATAAAAGCAATTGCTTACCACCATATAAATCTGGGTTCAATTCTAGTTAATTTTACAATCCTGAATTATTTTATAATCTTAAGGATTTTGGATCATATCCATTGAGGACAACCTATACTGTGTATGTGTGTTTTTTTATAATTAAACTAGCATACCCGTGCCCATGATTTTATATATTTTGAAATCTATTGATATTTATTTTTGACAATAAATATCAATAGATGACGCTAAATGTTAAAGTAAGGGGGAACAGATAACTTACTTGCATTACTATTATTGGATTTTTTACAGAATTACTTAGCTAAAAGAATTATTACTGATTATGATACAATTTACAGAATTACTTAGCTAAAAGAATTATTACTGATTATGATAGAGGATTACAGAATTACTTAGCTAAAAGAATTATTACTGATTATGATACAGGACACATTACTTAGCTAAAACAATTACTTACTATATGATACAGGATACTGTTCAGTATCAATTTATGTTCAATCAGTAACTATGATACAGGATACTGTTCAGTATCAATTTATGTTCAATCGGTAACTCTATGATACAGGATATGTTCAGTATCAATTTATGTTCATTCAGTAACTTTATATCATACCTTTATTATATCTATAATTACGATAGTGATATATTGTATTACATAGTTAAAATGAAATTTGTTTATATTTTATCACAAACAGATATTATAACTAGCATATCCGTGCCCGGTGTTGCTCAGGCAGTTCATGGTGTAGTACTTAAGTTATCTTTCTCTTAAATTATAACCTTTTAGATGACTTACAGGATTTTCAATATATTCTGAAAATCTTTCCCGTATAGATATGTTTTCTATTTGAAACATGTGTCTTCAGTTCTTTATCTTTCTTTCTCTATTAGAATTCTGTTGATTTGTTCGATCTTCTAATGTTTCAAACTTTTTTGCTTCTTTGACTCTTGAAAAGGCGCATACAATTGGCCATGGGAAAAACAATTAGTATTTACAAATAGGTCTGGCCAATCCAAATTGTTTCTCCCATCAGCTTTGAAAACCATGTTATAATAATCATGCATAATGCGGCGAAAAATTTCGAAGGGGAAGAGACTCAAAATACGTTTGAAATAATGCAACATGGCTTAATTTCATTTAAAATTGCAATAAATAAAAGATTTGTATATATTACAGGTTTTTGTGTGATTTTAAATATTACTTATTATTATTACATAATATTGGATAA
>AYEL01073264.1:0-11258 GCA_000484575.1 Olivierus martensii | reverse complement strand
TAAATTTTATGATAAAAATATCATAAAAAATATACTTTTAAATTAATTCTTAAATATTTTATTAACTTTATAATTTACCTCACAACTGGATGTATAATATCATGAGAAACTGATCCTGTTAAATAGCTTGAATATGGACAAACTTCAAAATGAATTTCTGATGAAAGTATATTTTTATAAATAGTTTCATCATCTACAATATGATAGCCATGTCCAATTCTTTCAGCATACATTTCTTGAATAGCAACTGATACATTAGATGCAGGTCCTGCTTCCCCTGCATGGACTGTTCGATGGATTCCAAGTTCTTTAGCCTTCTAATTATTAGAAATAAAATGAAATCAGAATAAACACAAATTAATCAATAAGAATATCCTACTGAAATAAAAATTAAAAAATTATACTTAATGTTAAAGATGCATTCCTAGAAATTATAATTATCAAAACATAATGATTCAATATAATATTTTTTTTCTATAAAAAATGTTTATATTTGTGATGCACATTACCTGTGCAAAAAATTTTTCACCAATATAACTTTATTTAACCTTCATTTTTTTAAAGATATATTTTTTGCTATGTAGATAATTAATTATTACATACTAACAATCCAAATAGTTAAAAATGCATTCTATGAAAATACAGTAATTTGAAATAATTATTATTAAAACTTGATAACATAATTGTATATCTTTTTAAGCAACAATAGAAAAACTAATGTGCAATACATTTAATATTAAAAATAAAATATTACTTCACACCAGCATTGTTCTTATCTAATTGGTATGAATGACCCATATCCTTTTCCTTTACTTGCTTTAAGACAATGTCCATTATACTACCAAATTTTAAGAACATTTTATTTTATATTGGTTAATTTTCTTATAATAATAATAATAATAATAATAATTCTTCAGTGGCAGGATTCAAATAATTTAACGACTGGTTTGCCGCACTAGTGATTGTTTTAAGTATAAAAAATAATATTTATAAGTTTGAACATGCTTGAAGAAGTGCTTTCCCAGATAAATATATAGACACAAATATTATTAAAAAGTATTTTGTTTTTTGATATAGTTAATATTTAAATAAAAACAATAAAAAAAGAAACAAAAAATATTTTCTAACATCAAAAATGATTATAAAAATATTGTATAAAGAACTTTAAATATCTGTGACAAAAACCAATAATAAAACTATGATTTTAGATATTTTTATATTGTCACTTGGCTAGCATCGTCTTTTGTGGTTTGCTTTGCCTTTATCTGAGGATCACTGGTTGGTGATTAATCCTTACCTACATTTCACAACATGAATTGACTCCCATTGTTTCAGAGGTAGACCAATTAGGCTAATAATCATTAAATTTCATATAATGGAAATAGTTAAATGATTTCTTTTCTCTGAGCATATTATGTTCATCTTTGAAAATCTTTTCCTCTTCTGCAGAACTTACAGCAATTATTTTGACTATATTTTCAGCTTTTTGAGTACTTTCAGAAACTGCATAATTCCGGAATCTTTTAAAATATTTTAAATGAAATCTTGATAATCACTGGCATCAATTTTACAATTAAAAATTAAATATGGATAATTACTCTTTGGCTGCTTTCCATGGAATAAGGACTTTTGCAATATTCAATAATCTAGCTCCAAAAAATTGATAATTTGTAATTTATTTCCATTGTGGAATTGGTTACAGCCTGATTTAAATTATCACAATTCATTAGTTTTTCCCTAGATCCTTTATGATGCTTCTTTATAAGTTTTTGTCAAGGAAGCCTGAAAAATCAATAATTTCCACAAAATTTATATTTTTGAAGATTTCTGAAGCTATTAATTCATCAACTTTTTTTAATATGGACCATTTTCTTTTTAGATGCTATAAAAGCATTTGTAATTCTTTAATATATCTTTTTGCTAGTTTCCCAGCCTTCGTTATATCCATATTTCTTGCTTGTAGTGCATTCAAAAGAAGAGAAATTTTGTTTAAAATATTAATTATTATTGCTAAATCATTAAAAAAATACAGTCAAACCCCAATAAGATGCCCCCTCGTTAAGCTGCCGGCTTAACAAGGGGCTTCACATCTTGAAGTTCATCAGTACTGTATATATTAAAAGCTCTCTGCATTCATTTGTAACCAGCAGGTGGGAGAGATGCAGTTAATAGTTAATCATGTGTCTCTTTAAACCTGGTTCACACCTAGGTTGTAGCAAATTTAAGATCATAAGAACCAAATTGTTTCCATAGCAACTAGTCAAGTAATATGAAATTTTGTTACTGTTTCACCATGATGTAATGCTTGCAAAAAGCCTGGTTCACACCTAGGTTGTAGCAAATTTAAGATCATAAGAACCAAATTGTTTCCATAGAAACTAGTCAAGTAATATAAAATTTTGTTACTGTTTCACCATGATGTAATGCTTGCAAAAAGCCCCTCTGTTATTTGAAACACGCCAGGCATCCATTGCTGTAAAATATAGTTTTTTAGAAATATTAACTTTAGATTTAAAATATAAATGTATTATATTTTATTAAATTTAATAAATTCAGAGTTCATTTTCATTTCCATACCACATGTGTTTCTGATAAACCGCCAACCCCAATTAATCGCAAGAATTGTTCCCAAACAGAGAGTGGCATCTTATCGTATATTTTATTAAATTTAATAAATTCAGAGTTCATTTTCATTTCTATACCACATGTGTTTCCGATAAACCGCCAACCCCAATCGCAAGAATTGTTCCCAAACAGAGAGTGGCATCTTATCAGGGTTTGACTGTATATATTTTCAAAATGGGCAGCCATATTTAAGTACTGTTTATTTGAAGAAAAATAGTTATATAGTGTTGAATAAGTGCACTGTACAGTTAGTCTTGATTTTAAACTACAGGCAGTCTATCTACGTCCCAAAACCCTACCAATCTTTATCATTTCAATTCTAAGTTGTTCAGATAGTTTATTTGAAGAAAAATAGTTATATAGTGTTGAATAAGTGCACTGTACAGTTAGTCTTCATTTTAAACTACAGGCAGTCTATCTAGGTCCCAAAACCCTACCAATCTTTATCATTTCAATTCTAAGTTGTATAGGAAAGTTCCTATACAGCTTAGAATTATTAGTTCCTATATTGGAAAGTTCAATCTTGTTTTTATTGGACTGATGAAAAATAGTGTATATCTTATCAATGAAAATTTTAAAATAATTTAAACAAGCTAGAGGAGATGTTTTAAATGGTGCAAAATTATGATGTTTGGAAATTATTTTGCAATTTTAGTGCTCACTCCAGATTCATACTTTTGAGAAAAAAGATTTAATCTTTCATTTTCTTCTTAGTTTCCTTCTTACAATATACTTCCAAAGACTTAATAAATGATTAACATTTAACAAATTGCAAAAATAAATGAATGAAAACATGTCTAGACAGAATCACGGACACACACATGCTGATTAAAACTGGATTGTCTCCAATTTTCGGTTATTAGTTCCTATATTGGAAAGTTCAATCTTGTTTTTATTGGACTGATGAAAAATAGTGTATATCTTATCAATGAAAATTTTAAAATAATTTAAACAAGCTAGAGGAGATGTTTTAAATGGTGCAAAATTATGATGTTTGGAAATTATTTTGCAATTTTAGTGCTCACTCCAGATTCATACTTTTGAGAAAGAAGATTTAATCTTTCATTTTCTTCTTAGTTTCCTTCTTACAATATACTTCCAAAGACTTAATAAATGATTAACAAATTGCAACAATAAATGAATGAAAACATGTCTAGACAGAATCACGGACACATACATGCTGATTAAAACTGGATTGTCTCCAATTTTCAGAACTGTCTATCTGTCTCTATCTTTTCAATGTTGCTATCAATCCCATAAAATGAAGAAGAGATCCAATTTGATTCTTGAACTTCATTTGCTCAATCTGATATATTCTTTTGATTAAAATTGGCAGCAGACATTTTCAACTTTAATGTCGATGATTCTGTTTATTAGAGACTTCGCTATCTGTCTCTATCTTTTCAATGTTGCTATCAATCCCATAAAATGAAGAAGAGATCCAAATTGATTCTTGAACTTCATTTGCTCAATCTGATATATTATTTTGATTAAAATTGGCAGCAGACATTTTCAACTTTAATGTCTATGATTCTGTTTATTAGAGACTTCATTGACTTCAGTCTCTTCTCCTATCCACTTTTTTACACTTATTTCCTCTTTAAGGTATTGTTTATAGAGATGTAAAGTAATTTAGAAATTCTAATTTCTTACTTATGCGAAAAGTTATTTAAAAACTAAATCTGTTTCTTTAGTAAGCTTTTATAATTGATTCAACCATTAAATATATATATATATATTTTTTTTTTCTTTCTGAAAAGTATAATTCTAATTAATTCATATGAAGTATGTAACTAATTATATCATAAAATACATTTAAAATTTTATAGTACTTCAATAGTGGAATCAGTTTTCCAGTCACTACATTTTTAAAAATAATTAGAACAATTGATTGATCAATGGACAATAGTTTTGTTTTATTGCCCTGCACAATTATTTATTGTTGATACCTGCATGTAAGTCATTGCTAGTCAGATGAGTCCATGAAAAAAGGGGTAAAGAGGGTGGAATTCCACAATCATATCTAATAAATGTGTTTTCCTATAGAATTCATGACTTCATCTGGTTTTAAATTATGAAAAATTTATATCAAAACACACTATTAAAATATTATTGGCTCAGTAGGTTGAAAACCATTAATCTGACACTATCTATTACTAGATATTTATGTTGAAAATTTTAGATTACAGATTTTTTTTGGTTTATAAATGTTCATTTTATAAATTTTCATGTTAATGAACTAGGTTAAAATTTGTATTTGATTTTCAATTTACAAAGAGATTTTTGCTTTTCATGAAAAAACATTTCATCAAAGATTGATTAATCTATTATTATATGTTTATATCAGTAATGGGCAAACATTTGTAGGAAAGGGCCATATTGTATCAATGAAATATAGACTAGGAAGGCACTTAAAAATTATAAAACATGTTTTTTATTCCTTTAGTAATTATAAAAGAATAGATGTAAAAATATTATTTAAAGAATTAGTAATTAATGACTTTTATGAAATTTTTTATATTCTTTAATCATTTTTTCAAAATCTGATTTAAATTTTGTAGTGTTTATTCTTAATATGGCTTCCAAATGTTCATCAGAAATTCGTATTCTTAAGAAATTTTTATATATGTTCATAATAGGAAATGATTTTTTTGCATTCATTTTATTTATCAATAAAATTTTGGCATTATGGCTATTATTTACAAAACACATGAAATAGTTCCAAGGACTGATTATGGCTTGTACACCATAGTTTTCTCACCACTGGTTTTGCATTCATTTTATTTATCAATAAAATTTTGGCATTATGGCTATTATTTACAAAACATACGAAATAGTTCCAAGGACTGATTATGGCTTGTACGCCATAGTTTTCTCACCACTGGGTTAAATAAATAATTATATTTTGTTCTATATAATAATTTATTATTGTTTTAATTAATATTTTAAAATTTTTCATACATAAAATGGATTTCAAATTGTTTTATGAAAGAATAACATTATTCAGATGTTTTATAATTAATTTAATAATATAAATAATTACTTGTTTTTAGAATTTTTCTTAATTATTTTTGCATATCGTGTTAGATATATTTTCATATAAAATTTACTCTGTGTATCATTAACTTTATATTAAAACAATATGAAATTAACTGCTATATGCCAATGCCAATTTATCTTACAATCTAATTATTACATCTTTCAAAAATATTTGCAATTATAATAAAGATTTGTAGTTTCATTATTAAATTGTGATTATCTTACAATCTAATTATTACATCTTTCAAAAATATTTGCAATTATAATAAAGATTTGAAGTTTCATTATTAAATTGTGATTTATCCTTTTATCCTACACTTTTTAGTCTTAACACTATTTATCTATATTATGTTAATAAATTAATATTTTCCATAGAATTGAAAGAAAATATGAATATAAATAAAGTTTCAATTACTTTTATAATATATACAAAATGCTTCACCAGTAATGTTAGTCTATTATATTAAATTTTAAACTATCATTTTAAGTTAAAAATTTTAGTCCTTAAATTTTCATTATTATTGTCTATTTGAAATTTATATATAGTATTTATATATATATATAAAATACCTTAAATATTTCTATATCACTAAATGATGCAAGTTCCTGTGCTTCATCACCAGCAATATCAATTCCAACAACTCCATCATTTTTATATTTAACACACAAATCCAAAACATTTTCAGACCATTCTAATAAAAAAATAAATTATTAAAGATTCATCAATGAGAAAAATAACAAATTAATTTTTATTTATTAGCTATATAATTGAATTTTTTTAGAGATAGTCACATTTGATCAATAAAAAGTTTTAATTTAATGTAAAAAATTTATAAATACAATATCCCTTCCATTATAAATTTTCTCTTTAATAGAACTGTACTAATTTGTAAATGTATTTTGATTTATAAATATGATTTTTTGCTTTTACAAAAACCATTTCATCATTAATTGATTAACCAACTGAAGCCAATTAACCTATAAATCAGAGATTGTGCATATCTTGTTTTACATAATTTCTAAAGAATCTTTTGATATAATTTTTCTGCATATTAGTTTATGAAATGGCTTTGTAAAAATATATAATTCAAGAGCTATTTGTATATGAGAATATTTTATATTTTAAATATATATACTAATTAGATGGGTTTAAAATATGAAAATCTTTTATAGGTATATAAAGTTTATTAAAATTAGTCTCTGTTAAAATTTATTGCTTACATATTGATTTGAAAGACTAGAAATTCGTTGCAATGATTTAGTAATAAATTCAAGCATGTTCAATCAGTAGATATAACTGATTACAAAATTACATTTAAAAATAGAATAATAAAAAAGTAAAAGGATATAAAGATAGAAAAATCAATAATACACTGTCTATCTACATCCAAATAATACTTAAACTAGCACTCAGACATGAAAAAATAATGATTTATTAAGTATAAACTGTAGTAGCACTTTCGATTATGTACAATTCTCTTCAGCTACAGTCTTCAGGTAGCTGAAGAGGATTGTACATAATCGAAAGTGCTACTACAGTTTATGCTTAATAAATCATTATTACTCCTGTCTGAGTGCTAGTTTAAGTATTATTTGGATATAAAGATATAACTGCCAAGTGAATTTTTTTGGTATATAACATTATATTAATATACAGGGAAAAAGTTTTTGAATAAAAATTTTTTATAATACTGTTAATTCACTTTAATATTCAATAATTAATGATTGTTGTTGAATACTAAAGTGATGGTTTAAATTATAACAGTGGTATCTACTATATATATTCTTTGAAACTGACATATAATTTTTCAATATTTTATAAAGACAATTTTGTAATATATTCAATATCAAAAAATAAAATTAGCAAAGAAAATTTATAAGAAAAACAAATAAAAATTATTACAATATTTTGATTTTTATTTATAAAATAAAAATTTTTATTTGACTGCTTCTTGAGCTGTATCTACCTTATATTTTAACATTAAAATTTTGAAAAATAATAATAATTGATTTTATTTTAAATCCAAAATCAAGAAATTTAAAATGTCTGAAATCCTTAATTATGAATCATGTATTAATATTCATATATAAAGTATTTTAAACAATTAAAATTCTACATTATAGGAACTACTTTATTTCAGAAATTACAATTGATCTAAGTCTTATAATTAACAATATTATCAAATATAAACATATTATGTTATGAAAAATGAACGAATTCAAGTCAAAATTATTTATTTAATATGGAATAATTTATATACCAACCTGGATGACCCCTGATGCAACATAATATAATTTTAGCTTTAATATTAAAATCTTTTTGCCCCTTATTCAATCCTTTAATAATACATTTCAGAACTTCTTCAGGAGATAAGCACGAAGTACTGCACAGATGTGGTGAAAATCGCATTTCAAAATATATTACACCTTCTCTTGCTTCATCTTCACATAGTTCATATGCTATTCTTTCTAAGGCTTCTGAATCTCCACTAAATAACAGAAAAATAACTTTAAATGCATTACATATTTTACATACTAATTTTACTAGAAAAATAATTAATTTTTCATAATTATCTAAAAAAATTTAAATTGAATAAATATTCTATACCATTTTCATATTACAGCACTTTTTATGTTTAAAAATTAAATAAAAAATTTTCTGTGTCCAAGATAACCTGAAAAATTTGTTTCTGTAATTCTTGATCTTGGAATTTAAAAATGCTCAGAAAATGATCTGTTATTTTTAATTTATTTTCTAACCATTAATAATCTATTGAGTATTGAATTAGCTTTGATTGTTAGTTATGATAATTGCAAGTAGTCCTTAACTATGATGGGGTTCAGTTCAAACCTTGCTGTTGTAAGTTGTCACTGCCAAAATTTATGGATTTCTCATTGCTAATGTTTACTAGAACACTATACATTATTTTAATAAGCATGAAGAACACAAAACTACAAAAATCAGATACAAAAAGGACACTTTCCATATAATAAACCTTTGGGACAGGAACTCAAACCCATGGAAATGTATTGACCAATCATAGAATTTACTAATTACATCATGGTCAGTATGCTTACTATTAAATTGTAGGCTTAAGTTTCATATATTCTTATTAAATAATACAGAATATCAATTGTAATGACAAAATATACATTCAGCAATTCAATATGAATAAATAAATTAGGCTAAAATTAAAAGTAAAAAATATAACTATTAAACATTTTATTAAATCTTCAGAATTATTATTCACTTTAAAACTTTTGTTGAGAATATTTAATTTAGAATGTAAGTTCATCATAGATTTTCTGGCAATGAATGGTTCAGTATTTCAAGCATATGCATGAAATTTTCTTATTAGTATTATTGGCTTATTTTTGATGATAGTGGTGATGGTAGTGATGATGATGATGATGATGATGATGATGATGATGATGATACATTACATTCAGCAATTCCAAATCAGTATGATAAAAACATTTAAAATAACAATTTGAAAAACATTAATAAATGAATATGGACAATTCAAAAATAAATTTAAAAAATTATATGTTGTTAATCTTTAAAGAATAGAGAAAATAAATTTGATCGAAGCTTATTGCTTCGGACCAAATAGTATCTCAAATAAGTGAGATGTGAAATATCAAAACTTTATTTGATTATATATGATATGATATTTGCAGAGAGGTTTTTTCCAAAGATGTATTTATCAAAATATCAGTTATGCACTGAAATTTATATGATATACTGTCAGCCTTGTATATCATCTAATCAACAAGATCTTTTAGAGAATTATTCTTCATCATTTCTAATATTATATTATTAGACATGATGAAGAATTTCTTTGTAATTTCTTAAATAACCTATTTTTAATTAATAATTATTTTGGCTTTCAATTTAAATCCAGATAATAAAAAAAAAATATTATTTTATACTTACGAAATTGCAGATTTAATAATTATAAAAGGTTTAAGAAAATTCTCTAGACTACTTCCTTCTGTAATTCTACAGTCATTGCATAGTTGCTCCAATGTTTTATATTCTGGATATAATTTTTTTTTTCTATAAATATATTAAGAAATTAAAATGTGAAATAGTGGATAATCAAAATTCAATTCATTTGCCATCAGGGAGCATCCATAAATTATGTCATGCTATTAAGGAGAGAGGGTGTAATATATTTATGATAATAAATGATAGAGGGGAGGAAAGGAATCATACAAATTGTGACATTGTGCTGTAAAATTGATTAAAAATAATGGTTTTATTTTTCTATAAATAAAAAATTTTTTTATAAAACATAAAATGTTTATGCTTAATTGTTAGAAAAATATTATAATGTAATAAATTGACAATACATTTGTTGTAAGATATTTACATAATATCAGTTGTTTGAATTTGGAAGTTAAAAAATATATGTAATAAAGTACCAATATAAAGTAATTCCTATTATCTATAATTTTATGTAAAATCAGAAAAAATTTTTTAAGTAGAAAGGAAGAGGTCTTCATATTTATGTCATGATCAGGGGAGTCAAGCTTGGTGTGATAAAAAATGAAGAAGAAGAGGGAAGGAATCAAAAAGTGTTTTAAATATCCTAATGAAGTTTATGGATGCTCCTTCAAGCTGTGTCAAAAATAAATTATTATGAAAGAAATAGAAATAGTTAAAAAAAATTATGATTCATATTAAGCAAATTAAAATAATGTATGATGCAGATTATCTGAAAATTTAAAATATGGAATTAACAAATCAATATCCACATTTAAGAAAGTAATCATTTTTCTATTAATAATTTCAGTATTTTTAGCCCATATTATAAGTACATTTTATCATAGATTTAAATTCTTTTTCTTCTCTTTAGATATCCCAACTTTTATTATAAAGAAGTTATCAAAATCAATGAATCAATCACTTAATCCTCTCCATTATTGGAAATGAGCGTAAAGAACAAGCTAATCTGCTCTTTTAGATCCTGCTCTTTGCGCTTGTTTTCAATATTTGTTTAAACATGGAGCAGCATATTTCAAATTGTAGTAGTATCCTTTCCATTATTTGATTTTACATATTTTTTGTTGAAAATTCAAATAATCGATTTCAGATTTATTGAAAATGATTGATAATAGGTATAATAATTGAGAGATAATATTCACTTTTTTTGAAGCTTATACCTCAGATAAATATTATCTGCTCTGAATGAAATATATACACAATATTGGAATCTCCTAAATAATTAATTTTATTGAAAAATATCAATATTCAATCATATCAGGTAAGACATTTATTTGTCAAAATGATATATTATATAAATACTATCCAATTTAAATAAAATTTGCATATATTAATGAGATTCATTAGAAAATCATGTGGATTAATGATCAAAATTGATTTATTATTGCATAATAAATTATATCAATCTCTTTATTATAGTTTTTATCAAAAACAAGTTTGAAAAGGAAAAAAATAAACAATTTATAATTTTTTTTTAAATTTAAATAATATCTGTAAAATATGAAAGAAAAACAATATCTTATAATATTTATTTTTATTTTTCTTAGAAAAATTTTCTTTTACTAAAAATGAAATTTTTAAATCA
>AYEL01073263.1:0-61221 GCA_000484575.1 Olivierus martensii | reverse complement strand
ATATTATTAATTTTATTTTATACATATTCTGCTAATTGTTAGTTATTTTTTATTTATTGATAGTGTATTAAATAGTAATAGTAATAATTTAAAAAATTAGCCTTATAAAATAATAATACAAGATCTCTTACTATAAAATCTAAATAAGAGTAAATAATAAGCATATTCAGTAAGGTAAAAAGTAACTATTAATATCCAGATACAGTCTTGATTTGTTTTGATTCTTATAGAAAATATGGATGTATATTTTTTATAAGAATATATATATATTATGTACTTTCTTAGCAGTGAAATAAATAACAAATAATAGTATTTAAATCATAAAATAAGCTCTTCATTATGAAATTATGAAAATACTAAAGTCAGTAGTTTTAATTTTGTGGTTAAAATTACAATTCTAACGGCAGTATTCACAATGGCGAATTAATTCTTAGACCAAGATCACTCCTATTTTTCATACTTGCCATAACAAATTCCGTGAATTAATCTCCAACTGCGAGACGGTTATTTAACCCCTCCCCGATAGAAGAGGTTAAATAACCCCTGGCAGTTGAAGATTAATTCACAAAATTTGTTGTGGAAAATATGAAAAATAGAAGTGATCTTGGTCTGAGAATTAAATCACCATTGTGAATACGGCCCAAAATGAATTTGTTAAACAAATTTTTCTATTATTTTATATAATAATAAAATAATAGAAAAAATTTAATTATCTAATTCTAAAACTAGTATAATTTTTTAAATTATTGCCCATCTTATAAGGATTTTAATATCTATTCCATAAAATTGAAACAAGTTAAGCTAATCATGCTCTGCTAATGAAATTGGCAAAGTTAACTAATCTAATTTAAAAAGTTATGTATTCACTATGATTACATGTTTCCCGAACTTTGATATTTCATTTTTAGAAAGCATAAAATCAGATACAAAAAACTAGACTAGCTTATAGGACCTTAAATAAAGTTAAAGTGCAGGAGCACTTTCGGGCTGGACTGCCCCTCATCAGCTGCACAGAGAAAGAGAGCGTTAGAAGGAGAACCTGACCGAAGATGGGACATCTGTGAAAACAACAGTAAATCGTAATTTAAACCCCAGTGTCGGGGAACGGACGGGCTAGAACAAACAGGTGGGGTAGCTGGGAAAATATGTTAGGTACGCAGGGGGGAATATGGGGTATCAGAAACAAAAGTTTGCATTTGTACATTAAAATGAAATAAAATAAACTCAAGTGAAAAAATTAAATGGAATGGGTTCCCCCATAGCTGGAGAGTTAGCTGAAATTTTAGTTAGAAAAAGTGAAGAAATGGCCTTATGTTCTATTAAGGACTCTCTCAAATTCTATGCCTGCTACATTGATGACATTTTCATGATCGTGGATAGTAAGGAAGTTGCTGGTGATTTCGCCGCCTGTATAAATAACAACCCGTTTAGACTAACTCTACAACTCAAGCAGCTGGATAATGAGCAGATGCATTTTCTCGACATGTATGTCACTAAGAAGACGGATTCATTTTCCATTTCAATATATCAAAAACCTAGCAGCAGAATAAACCTAATTCATGACCATTCGAAGGACGCAGCTATATACAAAGACGCTAGCATCTCTGCACTTATCCGGCACGTTTAGACTAACTCTACAACTCAAGCAGCTGGATAATGAGCAGGTGCATTTTCTCGACATGTATGTCAGTAAGAAGACGGATTCATTTTCCATTTCAATATACCAAAAACCTAGCAGCAGAATAAACCTAATTCATGACCATTCTAAGGACGCAGCTAGATACAAAGACGCTAGCATCTCTGCACTTATCCGGCGTAGAAACAAACTCTGTGTGAGGAAGTTAACTTTGACCTATCCTATTTTTATTTTATTATGCACTCTATTATTTATTTATCGTTATTTTCCTATTTGCTAATGTATTATATTTTAGTTTAAAAGTTAACTTATTTCCACCTCCGTCGTAGTTGGCAATCACGTGATACGGAGTCGGGCCGTATCCCGGAAGCTATCCCGGTTAATGATGTCATCTTATCTACATAAATTTTATCACTGAAATTGATATGAGAAAATAAGAAATGATCCGTATCGGTGTTTTGTTCGATATATAAATTAATTGTAAAGAGTCGTGTTTTGTTCGATATATAAATTAATTGTAAAGATAATGACATGAATGACTAACTCTGTAAACTAATAACTTTGAACATGTTACGTATAAGTATGTAAATGAGCGAGTGCTGAAGTGTTCGTCACTCGAGTATAAAAGAACTACGCAATCGACAAAATTTTTGAGATGCTGTTTGATAACGAGAGGTGCCGTTACATTTGGACCTAAATTAAATAATTAAATCCAAAATGAATATATGAATGGAATATGAAATGGTATTAAAAAATAAAATTTAAATATAAATATTTATATAACTGATGTTATATTTAAAAATTTTAAAATAATATTAATAATTTTATTGTAAAAATGCCAGTAATTTAAACATTTTTATAAATTAAAAAGAAAAGATTTATAAATGAATTTTATATAGCTGTATGTAATGAATAACTAAATTAAAATATTATTTTTTAATAATATCAGTTTTTAACTATTTCATTGTTAATTATTTTCTCTTTCAGCATTAATTTTTTTCTGGAACATCATTAAAAATAATTGTGGAAAACAAATATTAATAGTCAATGGGAGAAAGATGAGTAAGCAAAAATATATAAAAGTCATTTCTCTTTCATTTATAAGATCTAGTCAAAAATGCAGCATCACAGATATATTTGTATATGTTTAAAAGCATATTGTATATAGCTTTAAATGGCACCATCAGATGAAATATATTTACTGCAGTGTATATATTAATATGCCGTGTGTTGTTGATCAAAAATTATTATAAGACAATAAGATTTCTGATTTTTTAAATTATATAAATAAACATAATTTCATAAGAATCAATAACATTTTTAATTATCTAATATCATTTTATATTACAATAGAAAGTATAAACTTAATAGTTAAATTATATAAATAAACATAATTTCATAAGAATCAATAACATTTTTAATTATCTAATATAATTTTATATTACAATAGAAAGTAGCAAAGAATAACAATGTCAAACACATACATATTTAAATATTTAAAGCATAACAAATAAAAAACAAAATAATTGAAACTAACTATATCCACAAGAATAATTTGCAAGTAATATAAATATCTGTTGCCTATTCCATTCATATATTACATTTGGACCTAAATTAAATAATTAAATCCAAAATGAATATATGAATGGAATATGAAATGGTATATGATTTTTAAGCAAATATCAAAATAATATATGTGACTTTAAACAAAGGATTAAAATGATTAAGATTTTCTTTAGTGATGGATATAAAATTTTATAGTAAAAATTCATTTTCAATAAAAAAATAATATAAATTGAAAAAAGTTTGACAATTCAATTATTTTTCTTTAGAATACTGAAAAATCATGATAAAATTTCATCATACTTATGATCAGCCAACATTAGTATATTTCTAATAAAAGGGCTATTCTTGAAATGAAGTGGTCTGGATGACTTTGGGCACCATTTTATTTGACTTCTAACTTCTGGCCATTATGGAAAAGTTGAACTATCTGCAGCTCAGCAGAACAAAGCCACTTACAATCCTTTTCTATAGAAAAATATGAACCAAAAAGGGATGATGATATACATATACTTTCATTGTCTCTTTTATAAATATTGGCTTTTATTGGATATAAATTATTATACTAATATTGCCAATTTTTATCATATAAACTTTATACAGGGTGTTCAGAAAGTAACTTTGTACCTATATAAACCATAGTAATATAGGTACACAGTTATTTTCTGAATATCCTATATAAAGTTAAGTAAATGATATATTAATATTCATGTTTTTATATTATTATTCAAAAAATATTTTTGTTTATTTTTGCTATAAATATTCTTTTTCTATAACATATCATCCCCAGAGTGATTTCACATTTCATGCTTGATTTTGTCTTATATGCACCTATACAATTTACAGTTCTCTTCTTGTATTCAATAGTCTCTATTTCATATGTGCAATCTATATTTTGTTATTGTTCAAAATCCTATATTTCACTTTTCTCATTAAATGCAATGAACACTTATTAGTATTTTTAAGCTATTGGTATTTGAATTCTCATTTTCATACAATCTATTTTTCATTTCATTTATTTCTAACAATATACAATAATTTTCTATAATAAGCAAATATTCAATACTCCAATTAATTGATCTTTAATAATACATCACTATAAGTAAAGTCTTGATTCATTTCTTGAATTCTTAGATTGAGATATTATTCCAAAATTCAGGGTTGTCAACATAGCATCAACTCTATTCCAAAAACCTTGAAATATTTTAATCTTCCCTGAATGATTAAAAATCTGTTCTAACAATCATAATTTTGGCATCTAAGTTGTTCAGCATATGTAACTTTCTCTCCTGATTTAGCTATGTTTCTTGATATTTTTCAGTATTTTTACTTCATTTAGAAATCTGCTTTCTTCAATTTTTTTCATTAACACTAACATTTTTAACATTCATTTAAGCTCTTGTTTTAATCACATTAATATTCATATTATTCTCAAAATACATCTTCTAGTAATTTTTTAAATTCGATTTTATTCAAAATAATTTCATTACTCTTTATTCTTAATTCCATTTCATTCAATTTTCAAATTAGTTCTGTACTTTTTCTTGCAATTATTCTACTTTTATTGTAATTTATTTTGTTTTTCTCCAAGTCCACTATGATCACTAATAATGACCTGCCTTTCATTCAGAGCCTCTCATCATTCTTATATCTTTCATTTGCTCTTTCACTTTGTCATTGTAAATGATCAAATCAATCATATTTCTGGATCTATTCTTTAGCCATGTACAAATGAATAAACTGTTGTTTAAATCATACATTTGAAAGAAGCAATAATTTTTCTATAGATTATTATTAAATAAATTATTTTCATTTATTTGTCAATCCAAATGTTCAGCACTTTTTCTCTATACTTTCTTATTTTGCTCATATCCACTTTCATATTAGCTGACTAAATAACTCTTTTAACTGAATCATATTCATTCAAAATACTTCTTAAATTTTTCCAAAATATATTTATGTACTTTTCATTATTCCCAGGGATAAAGCATCAATTGTCTGTCATGGCTTTGGTCAATTAAATATCTACATAATTCATTATTTTTTAGAATAATTAAAGAATAAATCAGCTTAGTAGTCTTATTTTCATGTCACATGTAATATTTCCTAATAACTATTAAAATAAAATTGCTTAGAGTTACTTCTGTTCCTCCTGATTGTGATACCTACTGTATATATTACTTTACACATTTTATAAAATATAATTCTGTTGTATTTCTACTAATTGTATCCTATCCTATCAAGCTTTCTTCATTGTGTAAACATATTTATGTTACATTATGCTAGAGTCCATAAAATAGATAGTATTTTATGAGCCAATATACCGTTATCTGCATACCATCCAGTAAGAAACATATGCAATGTATAATATACCAGTTACAGAATTAGATTTTTATAATTAATATTAATGTATAATTTAAAATTTTTATCCCTTTTCAATTTTAAGTAAAATCAGTTAAAGATCAATAATCTTTAACTGATCAAATCATTAATTCATTGACCTTATCATCAATTATTATTTTTATCAATTTACATAATAATTTTTTGATTTTTTTAATATATAGTATTAATTTTTGATGCCATTCTTTGTAATAATTAAAGAATATACAGTAGTTAATATGATGTATATATGTAATTAAGATTGTATATGATTTTCCAAAACCATTTGAAAATCATAAAAAATATATATATGAGTAAAACATGAATTATAAATAACTGACATGCAATATAAATAATAGTATTAAGATAGTAACTATTAGTAACAGACATGATCAATATTTAAAGTTAAATTTATAGATAAAATTAAATAAATATTTTATACCAAAAATACTGATTTGGAAAGATTAAATCAATTTATAAAATTTAAATAAACGAGAGTTTTGAATTAACCATTAATTTATCAATATCAATAATGAAATATTATTGATCAATATTAATATACGGTGGAATAAATTGATAATCAGCATAATAATCGATTTGATATGCACTCGCATGCATAAAGTTTTAAATGCTTACTTTGCTTCTCACTTTAATTTGCCTTGATTCCATTTCTGTCATAGGTAAACACCTGTAAACAAGTGACCTGGTGATTTCTCTACAGCTTCTAGACTGGAAAAACGGAATCTAACAGTTTGAAAACAAGGTCATTGAGCGGACGTGATACGACAGAATAAATAATAAATCAAGGATAACTTAACTTCCTTTAATCTTACCCTTATATCTTTTATTACTTTATTGATATAACTTAATGGATATCGTAAAACTGAAGTAATTCTAAGAAACATCGAGCCCGAATCGTGTAAACATATAAAAAATATATGCAGGATATACTACTACACATATTAAATGAATTTAATTTTTCACTGCTGGGAATTTCCGTTACTATTTATAAAATCTGAAGTTTTGCTATTCATTAAACGACTGAGTTTTTTCTGTATTCATATTTTTTTATTTCTAAAGATGTTTTACAAGCATTGTAAACCCGTTACTTGCTCCGCTTTTAACACCTGACCAGTGTCACGTCTACTCGTTTCCCCACTAACGCTTTTCATCTATTTAGAAGAAATTTACTAAAAAAATATACTTAGGATTAAAATATTTCATTCTGTACACAAATGCGAAATTTTCAGAGCGTGAAAAACAAAAATTTCTTGGCGCATTTACAAAGAACAATAATAACAACAACAACTTTAAAATTTCAAATTTTTTTTTTCTCCCAAAAATAAGAAATATTTTCAATTTTACACAAGCCTTAAACTGTAATTTAATTTGCAACATTAAAATATATATATATATTAAAACTGAAAAGCTGTGCGAATAATACCGAATAAAAATTTACTTTTTAAAAAATTTTATATTTAATTAATAATTATGAATTGTATTTATATCTTTCAGAATTTATTTAAAATAATCGAATTTTTAATTAATTAAGATTACGTTTAATTAATTAAATTAAAAGGATAATTTCGTTAATTTAAAACCGAATTTTAAAAAAATAATAATAAAGATATCATTTATTGGTTGTCTTGGCAACTGATGCAATTTTCCCTACTGATTGAAATAGAAATTTAAAAAAACATTGTTTTTACTTATGCTTGTTTTAAAAATGCAATTTTAATAGAAATATTTATATCGATCGAATTAATGTAATTAATGTTATACTATTTAGTAATTCTTTTTATAAAAATTTGAAAATATTAATATTTTCAGGCTTTTATTTTTATCGCTAGATGGTGCCAAAGTTTATGTTTTGACTGGATTGATGAAAAGTGGAGGGCATGACCGAATAGGAGAGAGAAGGAGTAAAGATACGGGTTTTATCTTATTTAAGATTTGCAAGGTATTTTATAATCAGCATATCCAATATAGTTCCTAAAATTCATACGGAGATTAAATTACAAAGTAAGTCTTGAAGAAATATGGTATTTAATTAATAATTTAAATATAATATGCAAATCATATCAATATATGTATATAATTACCCAACTTTTCTAACTTAGATAGTTAAATGTTGATGTTTCGACAAAAATTCATTTAATTTTATAATATGATATTCAGAAAATTAATTTAAATAAGTGTCATTTATGGATGACCTGTGAAGGTTACTTTGGCAAATAAAGGTTACAGTGATAAATCAATGATAACTTAAGATTGATAACTTTTACCTTTTGATTTACCTGTGTACAAATATAGGGCCTATATTGTTTCATTTTTCAGATTTTACTTTTCATCCAAAGACTGAATTGATAAAAGATTTGTTAAATTTTAACAGATATAAATTTTATTGCATTATTTGAGGTTGAAAATTTTGACATATCTTAATAATGTTAAATTTAGATTATAGATTTTATATAAAAAGTAAAAATTATTTTTTACTTTATTTCAGATAAGAAATGGCTTCAAAAATTGATGGCAAAGGAAAAGTAATAGCTGTTTTTACAAGTGGTGGAGATTCACAAGGTAATGCAAATATAGAATGATTGTATATTAATATTGTTGTTTATTTATTAATTTTAAAATATTAAATAGCAAATTGATGAAAACATTTATAAAAATAATTTTATATGCTTTGACATATTCAAGTATTAGCCTAAACATAGTTTTCTCACCAGAAAAATTCTTGGCTTAATGCCTAAGGTCAAATAGAGGACACCTTTTGTCTGATTCATTGTTGGCCTGATTTTTTTTAAATTAAATAAATCTATTATTTCTTTAGCTTAATATAGAATGTATAACTAAATAATAAAAAGCATATCATGAATTTATAATAATTTTTAATATCTGAAATTTTAATATCAACCAAAATTTCATATATTAAAAATTTATACTATCATCCAATTTTATTTAAGATTTATGATTTTATAAATATTATAAAGTTAAAAGTGAACAAATTTAATATTTCAAAAGTATATATAAAGAGGAATTTTAGATTAAAACTTGATAATTGGCTTACAAGTACAACTTAATAAACATGGAATAATGGAATATAATATTTGAATTACAGAATTTAGGATTCATATCTTTACACAATCAAACGATATTATTGTTTTTATTATATGTAGTAAAATTAAGAATATTTGAATAAAAAAGATTTTATAAACTTAATTTACTAAAAATCGTGAAAAAATGTGAATTTATCAATATATCATTCTAATGTTAAGTAGGCCTATTGAATAGGTAAATTCAACACTTATGATCCAAATAAATCCAAACACCTTGCCAAATTTTAACCCTTGAGATACACAACAGAATTTTAAACCGAAATAAATTTTAGATAAACTATAGAAATTAGTTTATCTAAAATTTATTTCGGTTTAAAATTCTGTTGTGTATCTCAAGGGTTAAAATTTGGCAAGGTGTTTGGATTTATTTGGATCATAAGTGTTGAATTTACCTATTCAATAGGCCTACTTAACATTAGAATGATATATTGATAAATTCACATTTTTTCACGATTTTTAGTAAATTAAGTTTATAAAATTTAATTTAAAAAGAAAAAGGAACGCACACAAATACTGGTGAATTTTTCACATATTATGAAGGAATTGTTTAGGTAAATTCAACTTTTATCATCTTTAAAAATATCGTTAAAGATAAAACTTGAATCAAGTTAAATTTTACAATAAACTCAATTTGAAAATTTGTGATTTCACTTCTCTAATATATATATATTAATCATTTAAATTGGTTGAATGTTGTTTTATTTATGAATTTAGTATAAACATTACTACTTAAAAAATTTATATTAAGTTTTGATTATTATAGGTATGAATGCAGCTGTCCGTGCTGTTGTAAGAATGGGTATGTTTGTTGGATGCAAAGTCTTTTTTATTAAGGAAGGTTATCAAGGAATGGTTGATGGTGGTGATCATATTGTTGAAGCTACCTGGCCTAGTGTTTCTGGAATAATACATAAGGTAAATTAATTAGAAGTCAAGAACATACATAGTACTAGAATTAACAATATTAATAGAAAAAAAATTTTTTTTTCTATTAATATTATTAAAAATCTTATATCTAGTTAATGTATTAAATTTTGAATTATTTCTAAGAATATGGAATAAGTTCATAAGATGTTCAATGTGTAATTCTGTTTCCTTAATATACGATGTATTGTGCTGACGATGGAATTTCCAAAAGTACCTCACTTAATAAATTGTTTGTTTTATTTCCTGCTTAGTAGTGATAGATTAATTAATTTTTATATTGTTTTACAATATTAAGCAGTTATTGTTTAAGTTAAATGTTTTAAATCTGACATTTCTACCAAAAAATTGTTTAATTTCTCTGTTACATATTATTATTTATATAAATAAATATAAATGAAATCAAATTTTTTATTAAATTTATAATCTTCAATAAAAAAAATGAAAATCTGATTAGTATAAATAGATTTTTTTTGGAAGATAATTTGCAAATATTCATAAATAATAATTTTGAATTCAAATATTAAAAAATTTATACAAACATAATTCCATTTCATTATTATTATAAATTATATATCATTAACTCTATATACAATTTAAGTTTAAAATGATTTTTAATCCTATATTAATTAATTATTAAATCCATTCATATCTTATTTTTAAATATTTTTCCACAGGGTGGTACAGTAATTGGTAGTGCACGATGTAAGGATTTTAGAGAAAGAGAAGGAAGATTAAAAGCAGCTGCTAATCTTGTGAATAGAAACATAACTAATTTAGTGGTAATTGGAGGTGATGGTAGTTTAACTGGAGCTAATCTGTTTAGACAGGAATGGTCATCGTTGCTTGATGAATTAGTAGAGAAAGGTTGGATATGTTTCAAAATGTATTTATTATCATTTATATACTATCCTGCTAAAAGTATTTGAAATAGCTGTTTAAATAAATGAAAGATGATATTTTCTAATTCAGATTTTTCAAAATAATCAGAAGCGTCAAAATCAAAAATTCAATATTGATTAATTGCCCTTAGTAAAACGTTTACTGATTTTTAAGTTCATTTGCTGAATGTTATTTGAGCAATAAATTAATCTTTACCAAAGCACTTTTGGATATTCCGAATTAGTTGATGTTAATATTTTAAAAAGATTAAAGACTGAAGATGAAATATCAATCCAATAAAGTTTTGCATTTAAGGGATTACCAAATCCCTTAAATGCAAAATTTTGAATTTTTTGAAAAAAGTTTTTAAAAGAAAAAATCATTTCTCATGAAATTCTTAGAAAGCATAAAAAATGAAAATCTCTCATTAATATAAAATTTTTCTTAATAACTGCAGGATTCCAGAAGTCTGCTTGTTCTTCCATAAGAACTTCACTCTTGATAGGATTCTATAACCATAGAATATCATGGCATACTTAAAACACACGAATCCAATATTATATTAATGAGTGTTGGAATCTATTTAAAATTATTCAGTGTCTTGATAACTGTATTTCATTATCACCTAGAATGGCAATTATTGCACATAATATATTAAGGTTGATCAGAAAAAAGTTACACTCAATTAATTTAAAGAGAATATTTTATTTTTGGAAACCTAAATTGATCCAAATTTGACTAGGAACCAAATATGGACTGTAGGTGGCTATTCCAACACTTCTGAATATAAAGATTTAAGCAAGTTAATTTTATCAAATTATTTAATTAAAAATTTAGTTAAAATTTTAGCAAGTATAAAGATTTTAACAATGGTATAACAAAAATGTCATATCATTGCTAAAATCTCTATACTTATCATTGTTCAGAAGATCAGGATGTATGCCTCACAAATTTTTTAGTATAACAAAAAGCATAACTTCACTGGCTTCAACACAAAAACCAATTTTTGAGCAAGTCACTATTTTGAATTGCATTGTACAACTTTGTCATGCATATCATGCTAAAGGCACAATTCTTCTAATAGAAAACTTCTTGTGTCCTTTTATGAGTAAGTCTTTTACATTTCTGATTCATTTACTTTGCCATGTTTATTAATAAGCCATGTAATCTATTTACTGTTTGACTTATACTTTGGATTTGTGATTGATGCTGATTTTGTGGTCTGATAGAATATATAAGTACAATAGTTATATGTATATGGAAAATGCTTAATAAACATTCTCTCAGTGCATGTCATCATAATATGAACTTTGGAGAAAAAATGTGATTTTTTTTGTGATTTATATTGGAACTATTGTTTTTCTCAGATACCACATAACTATTTAAACTTAATATATGTGATTGATTACACTGTTGAAGTCTTTTGTATAGGTGAAAATGTTTTAAGAATAATAATTTTTATGCAATTAAAGACTGCCTTTAGTAAATGACCTATTTATATAGCATAATGCTAGCATTTATATATATAGTATTATTAATATTTAATTTGATTTTAGAAAAACAAAATTTCATAATTGTATTGGTTTGCCAAAAATTCTGATCTTAATCCAGTTTTGAATATCTTTAAGATAGATCTGATCTGATATTTCAGTTCAAGTTGATTAACCTATTTCTTCTGCTTCAATAGCAGTCATTTAAAGGAAAAATTGAAAAGAAATTCAGCAGTCTTTTTTAAAACCTGGTCAAAAGTTTACGTTGGAGATTTTATGTAAAAAATGGATTTACCGTATTACATCGAATTTAAGCCACACTTTTTATTCAAATTTTTAAGACGTAAAACTTGGGTGTGGCTTAAATTCAAAGCGAATATTTTGTCATCTTATATCTCCTGATCTCCCACTTGTCAACAATCGGGGTTTTGCTTTACATTCTATACATGTGCATAATATTACCATCGTTGATAAGTGTTTATTCAGTGGTCCCCCGTTCGTTCTTTTCTGATTTAATCCACTTGCTGTTTGATAGTAGCTGTATACAATCATGTCGTATCTTGTTTTTAATTATAAGGAAAATCACAAATTACTATAATGCTGTTTATAACTGCTGATGGAAACAAATTGAAACCTTTTATTATTTTAAACAAAAACTGTACCCAAGGAAAATTTTCCTAAGGGTGTTATAATTAGAGCACAAAAGAATGCATGGATGACAACAGAATTGATAAAAGATTGATTAGAACATGTTTGGGAGAAGAGACCTGGCACTATTTTTAAAAAATGAAAGTGATAGTATATCTGAAGAAGATTATCAATAAATTAGGTAGCTTATTTATATATTAGTACTTATTTAAGTAAATAAAAATGTTTCTTATTTTTCAATACCTATTATTATAAAATCATTTTTATTTTTTTCTAATTTTAAAATAACTGCGGCTTAAATTCGAAGTAATACGGTATTAGATATATTTTTTTTATCAATGTTATTTTTGTTAAATATTTTTGAAAGGATAGTATATAATAAAAAAAATGACAAAAATTTATAAAATTTAATATTCTTAGGTACAATAACTCCAGACAAACGAACAGAATGTAGTCATTTAAATATTGTTGGAATGGTTGGATCTATTGATAATGATTTCTGTGGGACAGATATGACTATTGGTACAGATACTGCTCTTCATCGTATTATAGAAGCTATTGATGCAATTGTTACCACTGCTTCAAGGTTAATATTAAAATTTTTCCTTGTATTAGTATGTATAAATAGGGTGTATTCTAATAGTAGGACAAAATCAAACAATGATTTTTCTTACATTCAAAATAATGGAAAAGTTCTATAAACACAGACTCAAAAATGCATCTAAGAGAAATACATACATTTCTATAGTAGTGCTTTTTCAAAGATTGTAAGAGAAATGTGTTTAATTAATGAAATAAATTTATGAATTTGCTGTTACTATGGTCTGAAATAAATTCAAAAAAAATTTGCCATCATAGTCCAAGATGGAAAAATATAAGAAAATACTAAACTATATTGTCAGTTTTGTTTTAAATTTATTTCATTGATTAAAAATGTTTTCTTTTAAGATTTTTGATAAAGCATTACAATAAAATGTGCATAGTTCTCTTAAATGCAGCATTTTTAGGCCTATGTTTATAAGAATTTTTTCATTATTTTGATGTAAGAAATTCATGGTTTGATTTTGTCCCAACTATTATGGGACTTTGTGTGTGTGTGAAATTTTTATTAATATTCAATAAGGGATAATATTAAGTTTTATAATGCATTTAGCATGGATGCATCTTAACATCCATTTAAAGTATTGAGCTATAAAGCAATACAGAACACTTTTTTTAAAATAGTAAAACAAAAAATACAAAACAAAAAAATTACATATTATAAAAATTTAAATATATATTTATTTATTACAGCCATCAAAGAACATTTATTATGGAAGTTATGGGTCGACATTGTGGGTATGTAATAATAATTTTGTCTATTAATATTTCATAATATAACTAATACTTTAAGAATAAATTTATTAATTCATATACAATATGCATAAGTATAATATAACCTGGATTTTATATTATCATTTTTTGTTTTTTTTTTTTGCGATATGCATTTAAAATATTTTGATTCATTTACATGCAAATTAATACAAAATTTTCCTGAAATTTACATTATAATAAAATTGAAATTTTCACATTTTATAATATATCAGCAATTTGATTATAAAATATTTAATATTCAATTTCATAATAAACTAGCACAATTTATATGTAGAATTTAAAGTTTTAATTCTTTACAAATTATGATAATTTATTATGAAATTAAAAGTAGAAAGATAGAAAGTTTTTTAACTTTATTTTTTTTTTTATGATGTTCATCATGAACTTTGTGAGCATGAATGTGCATGTGTAAAGTGAATCCGACAGCATGGTAATTTTGGTAACAAGTCTCTTCCACCATTACAATTTTTTTATGTTCATGCTTACACTTTTTTTTATTCTCTTTTACTGGATGCATTAACTGTTTTGTATTTTCAGATTTGTGATTTCAAGTAACTTTATTTTTGACTTTGTGCTTTTGGAACTTGTGTGTGTGTGTTTTTCTTTAGATTAAATTGCTATTTTAAATTCTTAATACTTGATTTTTAATCACAAGCTTTGTTAACTAATTTTATTATTGAAGTGATATTTTTGAAATTGTTAAAACTACATATTTCCAATTTAAAAATGATTGAAAAGAAAGAAAAGCTTTATCATTTGAAAGACAAAATGGATATACTGTATACTGGAACAAGAGTAGTTCTTGCTAAAAAAAAAAAGCATAAAAAAACTTAGAATTTACAGTCAAAATAAACAACATATATCATTTATAGTATTACCCAGATTTTACTTGAAAATGTAAAAGTTGGATAACACTGTATAAACATAAATCTGAAATAATTGGAAAATCAATTTAAGGTTAGAAATTTTCTAAAATTGAATAGACATTCCAAAAACAGAGTAATCATGTCATGTCGAGTTGCATTTCTTAACAGCTGGTAATCTATATTCTTACTCTTTACATAATGCAGGGTACTTTAAAGTGATTCATTGGATTTCAAATGAGCTTATTGCTACATTTTTCAAGCCATATATTGAATCAGCATACACCAAATGAAACAGAGAAACTTAGTTTTGAAAGATGCTACTAGAAATCTCCATTAATATGTTTGTTATTGGATTGGTCACAGTGGATTCCATAACTTGATGCTTTACGGACGATCTCCTAGCTAACCTGACTTAATGCCATGTGACTTTTGGTATTGTCTCTTTCAGTCAGAGAACACTATGGCATCATAACATGATATAGGTTTAGTCAGTAGTCTATTATCTCCAATAGTTCTTGATTCAGAATTTTGGTTAAAAATTGTGAATCAAAAGTCATAAAAAAGACATGTATTGTAATGGAAGCAAAGATTGTTGAAATCTTATGTATCTAAAAGAAAAGAGGAGAGCAAGCTTTAGTTATAAATGATAACCTCCCAGAAGCTGTTTTTCCATCATGATTATGAGGTTTAAAAAATAAAAAATGAATACACAACACTGTCATTGCAGCCAGCTTCCTATATGACAATTTAAACTATCATACAATAATGCAGTAAAATATATAACCATAATTTGTATATTTTAATAATTAAAAATAATTATTTATAATTAATTACGATTAACTAATTATATATATAATACCATGTGTAATCTCTTTTTATATAAAATGTACATATTTAAGAATAATTTTATAATTTTTGAATTTTAATCTGAAAATTATAAAATGTAAAATAATTTGCATTCTATAGCTGTTCTGTCTTAAATTTATATTCTGTGAAACAGAAGATGATTTTACTAAACCTGAAAATACTTTTTTTTTCTTTATGTTAATTATTTAAATAAAAATTTTTCTGTTATTAAATTGCTTGTAGAACTTAGAAAAGACCTGAGCTCAGGCAGAACTCTGGAATTTGCAGAGTCGCTAACGTCTTAATCGACTGTCAATAATTCTAATTATAGCTAAGCCTAACGGCTTAGCTATAATTAGAATTATTGACAGTCGATCAAATATGAGACTTTGCATCTGTACTGATGAAACAGATATAGCAAAAGAACTTAAGATTCTCAGAGAAGCTTACTTAACCCACGGATACTCCAGCAGCAGATTCGACAACTTGGCCTGCAAGATTCGCAACGAACAACTTAAAAAGCGCAATGCTGTACATGCTCCTACCGACGTTACCACACCCAACCAGGAAGCTCCGTCCAAGCACTTCCTTTCCGTTCTGCAGTACCCTATGTGCCGTGAAGTTACTTGTATATTTCAGACCAAGCACAACTATCGCTCTCGGAAAGGAGAAACATACATGCTCCTACCGACGTTACCACACCCAACCAGGAAGCTCCGTCCAAGCACTTCCTTTCTGTCCTGCAGCACCCTATGTGCCGTGAAGTTACTCGTATATTTCAGACCAAGCACAACTATCGCTCTCGGAAAGGAGAAACGCCACAGTATTCCAGCAAATACGCAACAAAAAGGAAATTAGGCCTAACTCTGAGAGGTGCAGGGTGTATGAGATACCACTAGTCAATTCTCAAACCGGCGCGGTAAGCTACTACATTGGAATAACCCAACGATGCCTGCAAGAACGTATTCAACAACATCGGTACGATGTAAGCAACAACAAAGAAAACATGGCCCTAGCGCAAGCGGCCTACTCCAAAGACTCGTATGTTTCATGGGACAGTGCTGACATCGTTGATCCGCTACGTTCTTATGAGTTGAGGTCCAACTTTAGAGAAGTGTGGAACATTTACCTCCGCAGCAAGGTTAAAAACCTAGTCAATTCTCGCGATAAAGATTCCATACCAAGTGCATGGGAATACCTGATTAATCAACAGAACTACAGAATTTAAGATTTTAATATAGCTCTACATTGCTAAAAATGTTTAAATCCCACCGTAGTAGTATTTAATATTTTCACTGCTTTTTATTTTTATATTATTTAATTTTTTCACTTGAGTTTATTTTATTTCATTTTAATGTGCAAACGCAAACTTTTGTTTCTGATACCCCATATTCCCCCGCGTACCTAACATATTTTCCCAGCTACCCCACCTGTTTGTTCTAGTCTGTCTGTTCCCCGACACTGGGGTTTAAATTACGGTTTACTGTTGTTTTCACAGATGTCCCATCTTCAGTCAGGTTCTCCTTCTAATGCTCTTTCTCTGTGCAGCTGATGAGGGGCAGTCCAGCCCGAAAGCACTCCTGCACTTTAACTTTATTTAAGGGCCTATAAGCTAGTCTAGTTTTTTGTATTTACCGTAAGTAAGGACCTAGTTGTCACTTTTACCTTTTCATAAAATCAAATAATACACAGTTATAAGCTCTCCGTTAAAGTGAAAAATAATTATTTATTGCAAAGTACTTTCGGTTTTAATAAATCATCATCAGTGCAAATATTACATCTTTATATCAAAACAAGATAGAACTGTTTTGATATAAAGATTGTAATATTTGCACTGATGAATGGTTTATTAAAACCAAAAGTACTTTGCAATAAATAATTATTTTTCATTTTAACGGAGAGCTTATAACTGTGTATTATTTGTACATTTAAAGTGAGTTTGGATAAATTTTAGTCATAAAATCAGTTTAAAAATTTAGTATGTTTTTTTCCTTGTAAACTAACCTGAATACTGCATTTTAGTCCCTAGCATGGGACTCTTTAGAACAATTGCAATCATGAAAATAATCGTAATTCAAATTGTTAGAAAATATATTTGAAAATAAATATATTAATTCATCAAAACAACAATGAACAATAAAATACAGTTTACATTATCTGAAAATCTTTCAGCCACTTCATGCAAATAAGACACTAACTTGTAAGTGAGTTTTGTTGATTAAAATAATCCAAGGACTATTGTAAATAAGAAATAAAAAATTTCTAAAATATAGTAAGTTATTATTTAACATTGGACATTAGATTCCTGAAACTTGTGATTTTATGTGAAACCAAAATCCTCATTAATCTAGTGTTATAAATCAAGATTACATTCTTAGATTCTGGAATTTGAAGAGATTAAATGATAAAAATTATCAAATATTAACATTACTACATTGTTTAATAATAAAATGAAATAAGAAAATGGTTTAATTGTAAAATTTTATATATCATGCCTTACATATAAAGAAAATTATTTTCTACTAACACTTGTAAATTTTAAGTGTCTTTATGTCCATGATTAGTGATATAGAACTACAAAACATTAAAAAAATTAATCACTAAAGAGTTTGAGCCTGAATCCTCTGATTGGTAAGCTGAAATGTTTCCACCCTATCAGTATGGCTGAATATCCTGTTTGCTGTATAGTTATAATAATATATTGTTTAAAGACAGTATTGCATAATTGAGTTAATGCTCATAAAACATGGCTACTTTGTTTTTTTTATAATTACTATAGGTTTCTACCTCATTTTCTCTGTTAAGAAGTGAAATGTAAGAAAATAAGATCCTATTCCATTTTTCTGATTTAAAATTTTTAATTTTTTGATGGCGATGTAATAGCAAAAACATTGACTGAAGACCTATTGTATATCTTAATTATTTATAGTTTTATCATAGACTTTTATTTAAACTTTATTAATAATGATTTTTACTGTTTTAGGTAAATTGTGAATAATGATGCTGATTCAGATTTGTATGTAGAAATTAGAAGAAATCTGGTTTTGTAGTTATTTTCATTTTAGTAAAAATAAAAATTATTATAACTTATGAACTTAAGTGGTCTGTTATTAATAGAGAATAAACTTTATATTAAACATACAAACTAACTTTTCCAAAAAAAAACAACTCTAAAATAAAGTTATAAAACCTTCATGTAGAAATTAATAATAATATAGCAAATATCAAGTTGTACGCACAAAAATTAAAATTTTTCTGATTTGATTGACAACATAACATATAATAAATATTTACAAACACTGTTCATCTGGTAAAAAAGATCATATTGTTTACTTATACATATTATTAAATAATTCACAAATTATAATAAATTATCTAAGAATTTTTACAAATAAGAAATTCTGTAATTATTTATTCCCATATAAAATTACTATTTTCAATAAAGTTCTTATTGCTATACTAGGGGAAAAATTATTTTATAGAATAATAAAAATAAATAAATAAAATATGATAAACAAAAGTTAAAAGAAGAGATAACACACACTTTTTTTTTTTCAATGAAATAATATTTTAAATTGTGAAAATGTTATCACAATATACTATATTTATCATAGTCAAGCAATATTTTGATAAATGTGTTATATAAATTTGTCAATAAAAACAATTACAGTATATAACAAAAATAATATCTTAAATATTTAGTATAAATCTTTTCTGTAATGGCGTGCAAAAGAATTTTTAATTTGGACCATAAAAAAACTATTTCATGTTTCAAACAACTGTATTTTTGAAAGACTCACCTCAATATTTTCTCTCAATGAAAATTTTTAAAAAATTTTCATTATGTTGACATAATCTTCCTACAGAGTTTTTAATAAGAGGAATTTTATTAAACTAATCATATGAAAGCATATTATTTATATCAATGGAATTTCCTAGAAAATTTTTAAAAAATTTTCATTATGTTGACATAATCTTCCTACAGAGTTTTTAATAAGAAGAATTTTATTAAACTAATCATATGAAAGCATATTATTTATATCAATGAAATTTCCTATTTTTTTTTTTTGACAATGCTCTGCTATGCCCAAGGGGATGTTTTGCAACGATGACTTCCTCACTTTTTGCGATGATTGGAATCCTAATGCTCGACCGATAGTTTGATTTCATGAAGTTTGATCGTCGCATACATTCTGCCATAATTGCAGCAGCTTCTGTTTGATAATGGGTTCAAATTTAAAAAGGATTTGAGGAAGCAGACTTCTCAACAATATCGGCTAGTTCATTTCTCTTGATCCCAAATAAATCATTTTACAAAGTCAATTATTGATAATTCTAATATAATATGTGAACTTAGGAGTGGGCGTATGGGCACAGATATTGGCTGGCCTACTAACGCAAGATATTGGGTATCGGTTGAGATGCAGATGAGGTGTTGCAGGGAGTGCGATATAATAGCAGATTCTTTTAATCTTTTTTTTTCGGGTATTCCAAAGTACCATGTCCTGTTTTATAATTACATCCTCAAAAATATCTCATCCTCTTTTTTCGACTAATCCCTGAACTAGGCTAGTATTTGCCGTCGCATCGGTTTTCGCGCAGGGTGTCACGAAAACGCTAGGCAATCAATGTAAAATCTTACTATGCTATTTGGAGCTTAAACCTCTCTCAAGTTATAAGGACTAGGCTCCGAATGACGTCTTTTTTTTTTTTTTGAAAAACTTTTAAAAGATAATCAAATAATTTAAATTATTTTAGATGCGTCGTATCATTTCGAATTGGATCAATCAATTTGAATAAGTTACCTTTTTACAAAGTTAGGTGATTTTTTTCCACTTCTGGCAATTTATCTGTTCCTAAGCTCGGTAAAAAACCGATTATTAAGTTTTTATATTGTTTTATAACCAAAACATTCTATAAATGTCGCACATGCATTCATTTTTCCACCTTGAATAATAAATCAAACATTGGAGTATGAAAATCATCATAGTCATTCGAAAAAGTGAGACTATTGGATTTTCTTGGACAGTCCTGGATTTTGTCCCGCATCAATAACAGTCACAGATTTTTAAAATTGCCCCGTTTCCTAGATGGAAGTTTTATTTTTTGAGATTTGTCCACGAAATCGGCTACATTTGATAACAATTTCCGAAATGCAAGTTCAAAATATTCATCAAATCAGCATCTTCAAGTTCATGCCGCTGCCACTTTTGAAATTATATTGCTGGGAATTCTGTACACAGTATTATAAAATTTCATTGTACTTATAGTGAACAGTTTTTGATTCCTATTAATATAGGATTGAATGATGGTGTGAAAGATCATGGGTTATCTTGATAAATATCTTCATATTTATCAAGATAAGGACGTAATCTTGTGTGCAGTTTACATATTTGTTATAAAAATTCTTAGAATACTATGAGCAAACGTTTACAGCAGCCAAATCAAAGAGAAATACTGCGAGACTAATTTCAAAAAATTTGTCACGTTATTTATTTATATGACAAAATTGCATACATGGTCATAAGGTACACGCATCTGAAGAATACTATGAGCAAACGTTTACAGCAGCCAAATCAAAGAGAAATACTGCGAGACTAACTTCAAAAAATTTGTCACGTTATTTATTTATAAGACAAAATTGCATACATGGTCATAAGGTACACGCATCTGAAAAAAAAATATTGTGTATATCTGTACAAATATGTTACAAAACAGTTACATAAAGAAAATCGATGTCATTAAGAAGACAGAGTGTAATTAATTATAGACTGAAAATCAAAGTATAAGTTTTTATTTTTTTCTTATATTTTAACTATTATGCAAACTGTAGTTGTGTTATTTTACTTTGTGAAGAACATAAACATTTATTTTTTACGTTTTGAACTATGGGACATTTTTATTTATTCAAATAAATATAGGTTATTTTCTTTTATTAAATTGAAAAAATTCAACATTTGAACTTTTTGTAAACAGTTTTTTCTCGTGCAGAAAATATCTAGTTAAAAGTAAACTTATGTATTTACGTGGTATTGAAGCGGTGAAGCTATCTACAAAGGATGGTCTCAGCAGATGACATCATGATAGTGTGATAATTTTGTTTCTAGGTGGCGTTGCTATAATATAAAATTTTTGGCTAACATATCTCGCAAGTGTTTCATCTTTTCTTTTTATATAATGAGTATTGCGATTTTTTAAATTTTGCATAATTAAATTATATTGATAACTATAAAAAATATAAATTGATGAATCGCAGTGTCTGAGTCATGACATAAGATGGAAACTCGAAGATTCCGATATTTCTAATCAGTTTTATGTAATATTTTTTTATAGTATAATTTAATAAATGTAAGAAAAATATTTTACTGAATAATAATGAAAAACATGAAAAAATTAAAGGAAAATAATTTTTTTAAATTTCAAGTAATATTAATGTCTATAATAAATAAATTTTCGTAAACAATAACTTTTCCAAATGAAAGATACCTCTATCTGATAAAGACAATGAAAACACTGATGATGATATAAAAAGTACTTATCTGAACGTAGTGCGTGAATCGGTGTGCGCCGCTATCTTAAAAATTGTACAACATTCTGCGCGATAGCTGTTTGCATAACATGACAGGAGACACAAAAATAACGATTATTGCTTGCAAAAGGAAAAATGTGAATATAGTATCATTTCTCTGAAACTGTTAAATTATAGTATGTCTATCCACTGCAGTTTTCGAAGTACATATACAGAATTAAAGATTTTTTATTTTGCATTTTTTATACCCTTTTCCAATCAATGAGATTACTAAGGAGCGGGACCAGTTCCAACCATGGATTGCAATCAGACCCGTGGAGGGGGGCCGGATGATAAAGGACGGTGATCGCCGAGCCGGGCCCAGAACCCCGAAAAAACTTTTCAGAAGATGCCGGACCGGGATGAGAACCCGGGTCCTCCTGCATGGGACACCAACGCGTTACCACTCGGCCGCCAAATTAAAGATTTAATTTGAAAGTTCATTCCAAAAATTGTCTTGGTTTTCAAGACAAGTTTTCAAGATGGCGGCGTGCACCAGCCTATGTACAGTGTTATCTCTAGTAATACGTTGCTCTTGAAAAGATATAGCTCATCTTTTCCTATCGTAAACAGGCTAGTTATATACTAGTATTAAATTATTTATACTAGGATTTTAATATTTATTTAATATTGGATACAAAAAGGCAATGAATTCTAAATATAGTAAATGAAAATATAAGGCAAATGATGTTTCTGCACGGTTCATTATCAACTTATACTCCATAAAGTATATGAACTAGGATTTTAATATTTATTTAATATTGGATACAAAAAGGCAATGAATTCTAAATATAATAAATGAAAATATAAGGCAAATGATATTTCTGCACGGTTCATTATCAACTTATACTCCATAAAGTATATGAATTCATGGGGTCTCGGTAGTCCAGCTTAGCCGCGATCATCGACGCAAGTACGCGTGCGCTTACTGAACGAGTCCAGTGACAAAATAGGGATGACAGCTTTGCACATGGATGTTTTCAAACGCAAGATAACTGATGTTGTACAATAAATGGAAGTTTATTGTATGCCTAATGCTAAATGATTACTTTTGACGTTGGAAATAGTATATTTAACAGAACTTAACCGAAACCATTCCCACCCATCATTATACCTACTGCGATTTTCCCTTTCGCGTTTGGACTCATCTACCTTAGCTAGGCGCGGCTTTCGTTGACGGACAATACATATATATATAGTGGTGCCTCGCAATTCGTCAGTAATCCGTCGCCGAATTGTAATGTCAAATTGCGGGAGAATATTTCCCATATAAGACTATGTAAAATAGATTAATTCGTTATCGGTCTCATCTCACTCCCATAATGAGTGAGATGAGAGTGATACACTATATTATTTACTTTATTACATGTGTTTTATTATTATATAACACACTAAATTACAAAAAATATTATTTTATACACAACACACAATTTATTAGCCCTTGGATGTTGGAATGAAGTCTTCCAGCAGACACGCTAGCACCCATAATCTTCTGTGTTGCAAAACGTTACCACAGTTGTCCTAGAAACGTCATACTCGAGTTACATTTAAATTGTTCTACCTTTCTGCACTTTATTTACAATTTTTTTCTTTGTCTCTTTGCTCAATCGACTGTTCTTCTTTTCGGAATTATTCCTCTAATCAATTCTCTTTGAACCCATCCTTACATTTCACTCAAAAAAATAAAAATAATAATTATTTTTTACTTTCTGAAAAATGTAGAATTGAAAATTAATACAAACAACTTTTTACTTTCTGAAAAATGTAGAATTGAAAATTAACACAAACAATACATTTACTTTCTGAAAGATGTAGAATTGAAAATTAACAGAAACAACACATTACTTTCTGAAAAAGTTTTCACTCAAAAAATAATAATTACAAACTTTTTACTTTCTGAAAAATGTACTGAAAATTAACACAAACAACACGGGCAAACACCAAAGTAGCCCAAAAAAAAACTGACAAATAGCAAATGACATCACAATTCCATGCACGCACATGCGCCATCCCGCGAAACTCAAATGTCGAATTGCGAAACCGACGAATTGCGAGGCACCACTGTATTGTCTTTATACGATAATGTGTTCAATAGATCAATAACTACACTTGATGTCTCTTTTTAATTGATTGTTTACATCAATCAATATATACCTTTATTCATTCATAGAAAGAATGACATTATTAAATTAATAATCTATAATTTTTCATTTTTGAGAATATCCAAGTTGCATCTTGCAACTTGCAAATTTCAAAATTAATAATATTAATATTAAAGTCCAAAACATATTGTATTTTATCTTATTCCTTATTTCAGAATAGCTCAAATTATAACATTCGACATGCGTTATTTACTCAGAATGTCGATTTCATTACGAGCAGAATTCTATATCAGTTTCTTTATGTAATAGTTTAATGCGCAAAATACAAGAAAATATCACTTCTCTGCCGTCATAATTATGTTAAATACTCTTTGGTATGAAGAATTCGCATTTATGCACTAGTAATAATTGTTGAAAAATTATACACCTGAAGCAAATTTGTATAAACTATTGAATAAGTGTAGTTTATCAAGATAAAGGATAAGGAAAGTTTAAGCGATTGAAATTTTTCTGAACTTGTTTACAATTAACTTTGTTTCTATAACGCACTTGGATATCCAAAATGGCAAGTGGAAACGGAAATGCAGCGAATGATCTCGAACTCTTACATCCCCTCAACTCTGCCACTCAAGTTTTCAGTATAAGGGTAATTAAAGATAAACATGTTTCTAGAATAAAGAATGCATTCCAAAAAATATACGAGAACACGATAGAAATATTTTTTATATTTAATACTTTTCTAATTTTGGCAGTCACGTTTAAAATCGATTTCTTGTATAATCGTTGGCTGAATATGTTTTACCAGAACCAAACGTTATTTTTTGCCATTACCTTCATAACTGTGGTGTTTGGCACTTTTCAGTTTAGCTATCTGAAACGGAAAAAAAATCGATTTTTCCAATAATATCAGCATCTTTGCCGAAGAAAAATTCTTGAGTAGAGATATTCAGATGTTGGGTATGATATTCCTCTCTACTAATTTCGTACAAATATTAATCGATGTATTATTCATCGATATTTCATGGCCATGGGAAATATTTCTGACTTGCAAGATAGATAAAGAGACTTATGTCTCCAGATAATCTGCTAGCCGAAAAGGAAAAAGACAATGTGTTTAGACGGTGGAAAATAAATTTGAGGTTAATACCTTGGAAATTTAGGATTCCTTTATGAAAAACTGTCTAAAAGTTGGGAAACTAGAGGTTTCCAATCAAAACAGAGCCCAACAATTGCTAATAAAAAAGATGAGACTAGGAGCACTCAAAAAGTGCCCAATGGTTATCGATTTAAAATGAGAAGACTAAAATTGTTCAAAACTGACTTCATTGTTTTTCCATGATAAGCTGTGACTAAAGTAGTTTATCCTGTATAAATTATAATAAATAAAAATAAAAAATAAAAAATATTTCATTTTAAAATCTCATTATTTAAGCAGGACTTCAATAACCAAAAGGAATTCAATGATAGATACAGTGCGACAAAATGACGGAAATATGTAATTATTATTATAAAATAAGTTTTGTTATAAATTATATTTGAAGTATTTTATATCAAATTAAATTACTTGACATTATTGAAATAATTCCTTCATCTTTGATCATTTCCATTTTTGGCTAGAATAAAAAAAGAATGTGTTAATTATGTCTGTCAATCTGATGTCAGCACGATACTTCACGTAAATATTATTCAAACTAGCTTATTGATAAATGCTTTCAAGCAAAAAAGAAAAATATGTTTTCATGGAAAAAGTACCTAAAGTTTCTCCTCCGCATCTTTTCCTGGCCTCCGGATGAGAAGCATGGCCATGGGAAATATTTCTGACTTGCAAGATAGATAAAGAGACTTATGTCTCCAGACCATCTGCTAGGAAAAGGAAAAGACAATGTGTTTAGACGGTGGAAAATAAATTTGAGGTTAATACCTTGGAAATTTAGGATTCCTTTATGAAAAACTGTCTAAAAGTTGGGAAACTAGAGGTTTCCAATCAAAACAGAGCCCAACAATTGCTAATAAAAAAGATGAGACTAGGAGCACTCAAAAAGTGCCCAATGGTTATCGATTTAAAATGAGAAGACTAAAATTGTTCAAAACTGACTTCATTGTTTTTCCATGATAAGCTATGACTAAAGTGGTTTATCCTGTTCAAAGTTTTAACTTATGATCAAGAACTTTAGCTAAATAGAAAAATTCAATTGAGCTGAATTGGCTAGTCGGTAAACATATTCTGTGTTCCCTCGACACACAATATGTTTTCCAAATAATCAAAAAAGATCTCGGAAGGCGAATCAAACAAAAAAAAAAAAAAAAAAAGTAATTTTTACTCTCATCATCATCATCATCATTTGCAAAAAAAAAAAAAAAAAAAAATTAGTTGAAATTTAACCACTGGGGCTGAGTAATTTGGATTTGAAATTTTCGTTAAAGTGTGCTAGATGGAGATCAAACATATTAATGCCCCTAATTTGAATGATATACGCATATATTAATGGGATTTATTAGAATATGAAGACTATTGAATTAGATTAATGAACCATATAACCAACCAATTAAAATCAAAATTCTATAATTATTACATCAGTAATCGATCATATGATAAAAGTTACATGAAAGATTCACTGAAATAGCCATTAACTTGTTATAAATACTATAAAAGTGTAGTACCTATAGTAAAATTACAAAATATGAAAAATGCATTTTATATAATGCAAACTATGAAATAACATATTAACAAATACATATTAAAATTTATTTTTTTAAACAAAGCCATATTTCATTGGTTTATTATAAAAATAATTTTTACAATAATAATAATAACAATAATAAAAGCAATTTTATTTATTTAACAATATGAGTTATAATGTGCTTTATTTGTAGTTTTTTTTAACAATAAAACAAAAAATTGGTTAAAATAAAATTGCATTATTTTTATTATTATTATAATTAAGTTATTTTTAGAATAAATCAATGAAATACAACTTTATTAAACAGATTATTACTATCATGTGTAATAAATATCATCTCTTAAACACATAATTTAAATTTTTTTTTGTATTTTCATTGAAAATACAGTACTTCGCAATAAAGAAATATTAATAGAATTTGATTCTACTTAATATAAACAAGTAATTCCAGAAAGAAATAAAATCGCCTACTTTCCGAATTTGTCATTTATATTTTATTGGCTTTTTGTGTCTAATTTTAACACTGATTTAACCAGCATAAATGTAACGATAACGAGTCATCACAGAGGTGATATCACGTGACGTAAGTTATTGTTACGTCATTTCTACTCCATTAAAAAGCCTATTTTTATGTGACGCAAAGTTGACGTTACGTCAGTATGTTCATGTCGTCATTGGGAGAGATAGGGCGAGTTCCAAACCTCAGCAGCAAGTCATCAGTGATTAGACTTTTTTGACGTCAGAAATAACTCAACATCAGTTTGTTTCTGGAACGACTTGCTGTATGTAGTGATAAGATGGCGGCTAACACATGGTGATGAAGAAGACAATAATGAATGTTATAACTTCATTAGCATTATCAGAAAGCACTAAAACTTATTTGCCAGTAAACAGCGATGACGATAATGATTTATAACACTCTCTAACTTTTAAAATCTTATCATCTAGTGGGAATTACTTTTTCCGCGACGTTGGATAAATGGTGTAAACTGGTGTCAACAGTCTCACCACTTTTTAAACTTTTTCCACGACGTTGGATAAACGGTGTAAACCGGTGTCAACATTCACCAACTTTTCTCCGCAATTACTGTGATGACTGTTGATCAGCTCAACACTGATTGGCTTGTTGAGCTTTGGAACGGTTTGCTGAGATTTTTTACTCATCAGTGATTAGTCTGTTGAGGTTTGGAATGCACCTATATTGTTGATAGATGACGTTAAGTATTAAAGCAATGCACGTAAGTATACTTAGCAGTATAGGAGTGCCTGCATTTCTAACAGTTAAGAGTGCAAGTACCCTTACACTGTTAACACTTAGAGCTATCTATTGTCAAAAATATAAACTAAAATTTTTATAATAATTATAAATTTCCATCCTACAGAATTAAGCCATTCTACAGGATTAAAGGATGCGGGCTCGTTGTGTCCTTTAATGATAGAACATCATTACTGAATTTCATAAAAAATCTGCTAATTAGTTCAAAAGTTATTAGTGGGGGACACAGATAGATAATAATGAGCTCTATTTTATAAACTTCAATTTCTTTCGGGAAATAGGGTAAAATGATGCTAATTCGTTTTTTTTTCATTTCTCAATAATAAATAAAATCATACAAAAAAAAACTATTAAACATTTTATATAGTAAATTTTCCTACTTGTTTTATTTACTGTGAGAATGAAATGAGTTATGCGGAAATGGCATTAATACGTCCGGAAATGTTTATTATCCAATTTATTAGTCATGATTTATTTTCGATATTTGATAACTATGTAAAGGTAATCAGCAGACATTCACATCGTATGAAGGGCAATATCAATAACTGACGATTGGATTGGATTTACGAAAGACTTCTTCGACTCTGAATGCTTTAAATTTTTCCCTTTAGAAACACTTCAAATAGTTTATGTTACATATTCTCTAATATAAAGATATTCGTATTGTAATTAGTTTCACATAATTTTGAATATTCCTGCAATTCTTAAATGTATTCTATATTCATAAGACAATTCTTCTGAGGCATAAATTGCTATTTATTAATATTCAACATTTCAACATTTCCTTTGAAGAATAGAAGCAAAGATTTAAATGTTAATAATGGGATATCGAAAAACGTTTTTATAACTATAACCTAAGATTATAACTATGAACTGTAATTACTGATTTAATTGATAAAAAACGAAAATAATTTTGTTAAAGTTTAAAAGTTACAGAAAAATTCCTTAATCTAAACATAAATGCATGCTAAATATACATTTATTAGACATGATTTATTTTTAATATTTGATAACTATGTAAAGGTAATCAGCATAACATTCACATCAGATGAAGCGCTAAAAATTTATCTGAGAATCAAAACTAAAGCTTTAAAATAAATCTCATTTTAATTTTTATCAGAAATTCAATTTTCGAAAATATAATAAACAAATTATAATTATTAGAAATTCTTTATTAACTTTAATATAGATTTTTTTATTTTTTATTACCGTACTTTAAAATTTAGTCTCTTTCTTCATACGAAATCTAATAACAGTATTAATATAAATAAAGAAGACAAACAATTAAAACGTAGACTAATAATTGAGAAGCCAAAATACTAGAAAAGTGAAATAGCAAAACTTATTAAATGTCAATTATAAGGACAGGTCTATATTTAATTAGTTAAGAACTAGCAAACGTGGGCAGAAGGTAAGTGTTATTCAATGCATCAAGAAATTATTTAAAGAAATAATAGAATCAATAGAATCATTTCAAGCTACTTATTGGAACTTAATGAAACTGTAAAAAAGAAAAATGAGAACAAAAATTAAATAAAACATTTAGCAAATTGATACTGAAATTGATAATTTTTTCTTTAAAACTAATGAGTTAAAACAAATAAACAAAATACTTTTATTAAATGTTCACATTCGTATTCAGTTTGCACAATGAAGATATCGAAAACGCATTTAAATAAGAATATAAATTGAAAAAACTTAACATTATAAGTTAAGTTTAAGCAGCTTTTATCTTATGCTTGATTATAATAAATAATCATAAAATGAAAACTAATTGCATAGTAAAAATAAATTTACAGCCATCTTGTAGTTTACTCTAAAACTATTTTGCTTCTATCTATAAATAGAAATATCATAATCTTGATAATAATATTAAATAAAATGCACAAGAACATAACAAATGTTGAAATTTAAATTTATCTATTATATTGTTAAGATAGTTTAAAAGCATTAAAAAATAAAAAATAAAAATATATACAATTAAAAAACAATGGATATTTAAGATGTATTCATTAAATTCCGGAACACACAATAAAATTAATAATAAATAAATTTTATGAAGAAGAATCTGAAACAAATATACATTATATTGAAAGTGTGGTGCATGACATAAAAAATCAGTTCATTGGCTACCAGCCTATATTGTTACGATAGCACTGGCCCTTATGACATTTGCCAGAACACTCCAAGAGCGATGGCCAGTCCGCCCCTGATCATGGACTACTCATAACTATAGTGGAATCAGTCTTTAAATAAAGAATGGGTTCATCAGACTAAACATGGATTTCTTTTGAAAAATCTGGATATGTGGGACTTGAATTAAACCTGGATTCTCCAGATGGTTTGTGAATGCTTTACTATATGGTCCAGTCAAACTGAAAAATCTAGAAAGAGAAAAATCTAATCTGAAAAATCTATCAAATCAATGTAAAATCTAGAAAGAAAAATTTCTAATAAAATTCAATATTCGATGATGATCGCTAATTTCATAATATATTCTTTATAGGAAAATAATAATAATCTAAATAATTCAACAAGCACTTTAAGCAAGAATAATAAAATTTATTATTAATAGAGATAGTGATTTTTTGCAATAGCAACAAAATGCTAAATGCTCCAAAATGATATACACTTCTGTATTTTCATTTTTCATCATTCAGTAATTAATTTTTTATTGGTTAAGAATCTGTGAAAAAATGCAAAATGCATTCAAAATATGAGATCTACACATTACTGTGATATAAATGTGAAATCAACCATTTAAATATGAAATAATATTTTTTTGAACATGGTTTTAAAAATTTTAATAAATTCCATATCCTTATCTTTTAAACCTGCTTCTACTCGTATTCATACTACTTACTTTTATATTCAAGCACTATCAGCAGTTGAGTCTACTATGTTTTGCTCAGTAGCTAATGTTTTTGGTATTTATTAATCCATCTTCAGGCTACAATCTAAATCGAACTGCGTTCTTTATTCTATAATGTTCTATTCGAAAACGAACTTTTATAACAGGAATAAAGTAAACAAAATAAAAAATGGGATAAATCTCAACTATAATAGACTCAACTGCTGATAGTGCTTGAATATAAAAGTAAGTAGTATAATCCCATATCCTTAGTATTTTTATGCCCCTGAAATTTCACATGATTTGATTCTTTCTCTATTTATCCTAGGTAGATTGCAATGTTTCCTTTCTTCTAGAAATTTCCATTCCCAATTTTTTGTTTTGGGCCTTGCACATTTTGTGATGATTAGTAATCAATCTTGTTAATTTTACCAGAAGTTTGGATGTACAGCAAAATTCGATTTAACAAGTGTCGTGTGTTTGAGAAAAAATTAAAATTTCTCATAACTTTTATTCATTAATCATAAAAGAAATCACTAAAACTGCTTAACCTTTAGCATTAAAGTCTGAAAAAAGCACAATAAGCAGTGAAAAATAACACATTTAATGAGACAAAAACGTTTTTGGTATTGGTACTACCATCATCATACCAGGATGATGGTAGTACCAATACCGAAAACGTTTTTGTCTCATTAAATGTGTTATTTTTCACTGCTTATTGTGCTTTTTTCAGACTTTAATGTTTTATTCATTATATCTGAAAACCTAATAATATCCAAATGTATATGAATTATTTTGCATATTCCTTTTTACATATTAATATCATATTTACTTCACTTAATTCTGCTTTTTTATTTCAATTTTGAAACTCTGTAATATGAACAAGGAAATTATGCAAAATTTCAATAAGATATTTATATAAATATCTTTATAGCTCAAATATAAGAAAAACAATACAAAAAATAGAATTTAGCTATTTGAATTCAAAAATAAAAATCAGTTTATGCATGGATGTTCAATGCTGGAAATCTGCTATATTGTTTACAACTCTAGCATATTTTTAAATACTGCCTGCATTTATAATATATTTTCTGCCAAGTCTTTTCAGTTTTATATATGATGATATAAAATGCAATTTTAATCAATTAAACTTTGATTGATAGTTACAAAAATTCCTTTATTTCTGTTTTAAATTGATCAAATTACTATATAAAAGAATATTGTTTTGCAATTTCCCTGACACTTTTATAATATATAATTTATATGCAGCATAAAATTTTTATTGTTTATATAATATATAATGTTATTTTTATTGATTTTTAATATAATTTATACTGTTTATAAAAAATACAATTCAGTGATGAATGCAAAGTCAGGACACTAATATGAACTTGATGGCCAGTGTCAACTGGCTGCATTTCCATTACATCTGATCTGGCTAAATTTTCTTTGACCATTTTGATTTTACTCTTATATCTTGTAATTCAGTGTTTGAATAATGCTTAAGTGGAAACTCAAATTAAAAAAAAAAATTTTTCTAAAATTTTTTTCTGCAGTTGCTAGTGACTATATTTGGCTTAATAAAAAGAAAATAGGAAAATTATGTGAATGTTTTAGCTTCTTTTTCTAAATCTTGAGTAGAAAATTATATAAGGGAGAATATTTTGTGACTAAATATAGTTATGTAGATAATTTGTAAAATTTGATATTCTAACTTGAATATCATAAGGGTTGTGCCTGGAATAATTTACATTTGTTTAATGCTACAATAAATAATGAATACCGTAAGACTAACTGATAAATGTACATAAAATGGAAAGCAAATTACAAAATTTGAATATTTAATTTAATTTGATTCTAATTTTGATAGTCAAGAATTATATATATAGTAAAGAAATCAGCCTAATACAATTAAAAATCTTCAATGGTATATCTTAAACAGGATACGAGGTCTGTTCAAAAAGTTCTCAAACTTTATTTATTACAAAAAAAAAATAATTTATTGGTCAGGGTCCCCTTCAAAGTAGTCTCCTTCCCAGCGTATATACTTATCCCAATGGAGTTTCCACTTTTTGAAACAGTCCTAGAACGCTTCTTTCAGAATGCTCATAAGCTCTTTCTTTGAATTTTTCTCTATCTCTGGAATGGTGGCAAATCTTTTTCCTTTGAGCAGGTTTTTTAGTTTGGGGAATAGGAAAAAGTCGCATGGGGCCAGGTCAGGTGAGTAGAGTGGGTGGGAAAGCACAGCGGTCTTGTTTTTGGCCAAAAACTCATGAGTTCTGAGGTATGAATGAGCCGGCATGTTGTTGTGGTGAAAAAACCGCTCGCCACTCCTCCAAAATTTGGGTTGTTTTTGCCTGATTCTGTCTCTTAAGCGTTTCATAACCCCCAGTTAGTACTCTGTGTTGACTGTCTGGCCTGTAGGTAGGTATTCATGATGCACAACCCCCTTAGCATTGAAAAAAACAGTCAACATCACCTTAACATTTGAGGGAACTTGTCGAGCCATTTTGGGGCAGGGGATATTTCACCACCCATTGTAAAGATTGCACTTTCACTTTGATGTCATATCCGTAAACCCATGACTCATCACCTGTTACGATCCTGGACAAGAAGGTTTCATCCTCTTCGACTCAATCAAACAGACTTCAACTCGACATTGTTTCTGATCTGCTGTCATCAGGCGAGGCACGAATTTGGCGGTGACTCGATGCATCCTCAATTTTTCAGTCAGGATTTCATAGCATGAACCAATTGAGATGCCACACTCTTCTGCAAGTTCCCTGACAGTCAAACGTCGATTTACACGAATGAGATCATTCACTTTCTCAATGTGGGGGTCATCACTCGACATTGATGGTCATCCAGAACACTCGTTGTCTTTCACTGATTGCCGTCCCTTTTTGAACCAGGTAAACCACTCATAACACGTGATACATTTCATAGCATCCTCACCATAAGCCTTAGTAATCAACTCAAAAGTTTCCATGAAGGATTTCCTGAGTTTCACACAGAATTTCATAGAACAATGCTGCTCCTTCAAAGAACTCATTTCCGCAGATCCGATTTTTCGCTGCACTCCACGAACACCCCTTCACATAAATGGGCATAACTAATCACCAAAACAAGATATCAACAAACGGGTTGAAGCAGGTTACTCGGGAGGTTTCTGCGGACACAACGCCTCCAGGCAGATTAAAAAATAATCAGCTGGAAGTGCGCTATTCAAAAAGTTTGGGAACTTTTTGAATGGCTCACCTCCAGTATTTACTATAAAATTATTGTGTGTGTAAAGGTTTTCACTTGTAAATGTGTAAAAATATTTTCAATATTTTTACACATTTTTATAATCATTTAAATTAACAATTACTCGATTGCTTCTTTAAAGAGAAACTGATTTTGTTTATTATATTATCTGAGAGATTGCTTATTATAAACATGAAATTTTTATGTTTTTCTAAATTTTTATATATTTAGAATAAACTTGGAATTAGTATTTGTCTGTTATAGCTGTGATCTCATTTTTTCTATTCAGTTAAACAAATTTAACTGTATTTTTAAAAACTAATAAATTCTAGCACTAATTAGCTGATTAAACATATAAAAAAAATTATTAATTAAAATGTTTTTATATGTTTAATCTGCTAATTAGTGCTAGAATTTATTATTTTTTGAAAATAATTAAGAATATGTAGAATTAAGTAAATAAATTAACTGTATTTCCTTTGCAATGTGAATTGTTTAATATATGAGAAATAAAATATTAATATGGGCAATATCAGCAAATTCAATATTATAAAAAATGTCAGTGATTCAGAAACTCTAAAGTGCAAGTTTTACTGAAAATTAGCAAGTTGATTACTCAGTAGCTTGTCATATCATTTTGCACATCTGCTCTGAAATGAAATTACATCTATGAGTGCAGAACTCAGTGTGTCCTAATTGTTAGTTGCCTGCAGACATTTTGCTATGTTAGAATTCTGCATGAATGAAAAAGCTGAAGAAAAATATTAAAAAAAAAAAAACAATATTCAGAATGCATGCAATAATATCATAAAAACGTTCTAGTCACATGACAGAAAATGAGAAAATTTTTTAGATGAATGCACACTGCACTTTTTAATCCTGCAATTTCTGGTCATGTAAAAGTATTGATGCTAAGTCTTCATCAATAAAAAAAGCAAGATTCCATTTTTCTGTTTTATTTTATATTTGCGGATCACAATTGCAACCTAATCTACAGATTTTATACGTTTCTCTTTATGTCGATTGAGGATCAAAATATCAAAATAATTACTTCAAAACTTGAATAATTAGAACGACAAAATCGAAACGGACTTCATTTATAACGTTTTAAAACTGAATACTATATTATCTTCGTTAATGACGGATGTTTTGTGATGTCCGTGTCTACTCCTTTGCCGTAATTAATCTAGTTTTACTTTAAAAAAAGATAGAAGAAAAGAAGTAACAATTCTGGCAAAGATGACGAGGATTCGGTTGTAGCCCTAGGCAAACAAGAATTGAGCCAACGTAGATTACGTGTGGAAGTGTGAAGTGGACTGGCAAAGGATTTCCGCTATCGGCTAAAGTGGAAAGTTCCTCAGTATAGAGTAGTATCGATCGAAGAATATTGCCTGCTTCGAGTAACTCTTGAAATCTCATCTACATCCCACAAATAGCAGGGGGTTGTTAATCGACCGCAAAAGAGAGAGAGAGAGAGAGAAGTGCACAGTATTTTTACAGGATTTTTCATCAATTTATAGGCGAATCTAGACGTTTATAAACCACCAAAGTCGCTCCTTAAATTTGCACTGGCAAACAGCTGAATTTGCTGTTTCCTTAAATTATGGCTCACTCATAACTACAGTTCTGTTAACACGAACATTGCAGTGCAGTTACTGTACTTATCATATTTTTGATGATAATTTCCATTGAACAATATGTAAAATCTTAGTATCATTCTTCTTGAATGTATTCTACATCTGATTTTAATCTTTTTTAATGAAAATTCAAAAGATCACTACTGAAAAAATACAAAAAAAAGATGTTAATTAACAGATAGTTTACATTTAAATAAACCTTAAAACCAGAAGCCATTATTAAGATTTCATGATAATGATATGCATAAGTTGTTATTATACAACTTATGCATTTATTAAGAATCAACATAAATCTAAATATTATTTAGATAATTACTGTAAAATGAAATTAAAAAGCTACTACAATCATTGTATAAGGTAATTAACACGCTATTTTCCGATTCATTTCTCTTGAATATACTTAGGGGGTTCAAGTTTTATAAGCATGGCCTGAAGCTACAGACCTAATTTTATGTCGTTAATATGATCATCTGATTAATGTTCGCGTGAATTAACACAATACGAAACCATTTAAAAGCTAATTATTGTATTATTGATTCTTTCGAAAGTTTTTATTTCAATTTTTTTCTAGCCAAATCCGCATAAACTTGCACAAAAGAAGATAATTCTTGTATATGATTTAATACGCGTATAAAAGCCTATCATTTATTACAACAAAACTTGCAGAAATAACTCCAAAAAAAAGCCTAGTATCAAACATACTGCATAGAAGAATAAGGCGATATTTATGTAATTTATGATGTACGTAGTTCTATTGTATTTAGAGTTTGTCCTTCTTATGAATATTGTACTTTGTTCTTCAACAGTCATGTGATGTTATTCGGATTCCTGAATACATTAAGTACCTTTAGCCATTCATTAGGTTCATAGTTGCCGCCAAGACTGACTGCAATTGTATTAATCATAATTTTTATTCTTTGTTCTTTTATTATGTAAGTAACATAGTCGATCAGTTTGGAAGAATGGTAAGTACAGATTAGAAGAAGAATGGAGTGTTTTGTTCGCATAATTTTTTTATTTTATTTCGAAATAAAATAAATCTTTCAGAAAAGTGATTTATTTATTTTTTTTTTGTGCTTAAAGTATAATAATTACGAAATTTAATAAATAAATAACTAGTTTGTGTTTCTCTCTCGAATTTAGATTATCTTTAAAACTTTTTTCTTTTAAAGTATTCCCTCCAAACAATTAGTTTGCTTTCCCGTGTGCTGTTTTGACATGACAACCTACAAAATTGGTTTGGGGGATGTTAACGAGAGGTCAAAATGGCATACGTCATTGGTATTAACTCGTGCGGAATAATGCGGTGACAATGGTGTCTAGCTGGACCAGTTTGCTATTTAAAAAAAAAAAAAAAGAGATAATCCTGCAATTTAAAAAGCGTCGCTTTCGAGTTGTCAAAATGTCACGTTTAGAAAAAAAAAAAACGAAAATAAGAATCGTTCAATCTTAATTTTCTTTTCAAAAAATCATTCTCGTAGGTGAGATATGCGAACATTCGTAGCAGATATATCAAACCTTTTAAAAAATATTTAAAGTAATCGTGTTATCGACCTCGATCTCCTATTGATGCACGATGCATAATTTTCATTTTTTATTTTATTTTATTTTATTAAATCACATTACCTGATATATAATTTAAACATAATTAAATTTTATTGACAATTTTTCTCTTATAAGCTTAAAAGATTATGCAATCTTTGCTACAGTTAGTAGCTAAATTTTCTATTAATACTATTGCATTATCTTGTCTCAATCTGAGATAAACATAATTTAATTATTTAATTTTATGAAATCTGTAACTTTATTTCATAAAAAAAGATAATGCTACATTATCTTTAACATTATTATTTTTCCTTTTTTGATAGACTAGTATATCTGCGTACACGAACAGAAGGATCAAGTTTATGAATTAACGATCAAAACTTATTTATTCTTATTCACATTAAGTCTATTTTAATAATTTATAAAAACATAAATCCAATTTCCATGAGCTACAGGATAAAAACCGGGAGAGATGGCACACCTTTTTTTTTTTATTTTTTTTTTTTTTTTTTTTGCAGTAGAGTTACATTTTTTCATAATTTCCAAGCTATTTTCTCTCGGAAATTATGAGAAAATCAAACTCTACTATAATAATTATTTTATTTATTAATTAGTTATGAAGATTATGTAAATATTATGCAAATCGATTAATATTCCGTGATTTATAATCAATGTTATTAATTTAAAAATAAATCTATTAATTAATTATAAAGTAATATAAATTTTAAATCATTTAATTAAATCAATATATCCGTTCTAATTAAGTTTATTTATTTATTTATTTATTCTTATTCACATTAAGTCTATTTTAATAATTTATAAAAACATAAATCCAATTTCCCTGAGCTATAGGATAAAAACCGGGAGAGATGGCACATTTTTTTTTTTGTTTACTGATAAAATTATTAATAATCATAATCAAAAATTTTTATTACTTAAAACAGCTTGCATGGAACCATATGCACAAAGTAATGTCAAAAATTAATAAGCAAAATGAAAAAAAAGTAACAAAAAACAACTTTTTTCATTTTTCTTAACTAATTTTTGAATTATTTTTTGCATATGATTCCATGTAAGCTTTTTTTTTGTTTACTGATAAAATTATTAATAATCATAATCAAAAATTTTTATTATTTAACACAGCTTGCATGGAACTATATGCACAAAGTAATGTCAAAAATTAATAAGTAAAATGAAAAAAAAGTAACAAAAAACAACTTTTTTCATTTTGCTTAACTAATTTTTGAATTACTTTTTGCATATGGTTCCATGTATTCTGAATAATAGAAGTTTTTGATTATGATTATCAATAATTTTATCAGTAAACAAAAAAGGTGCGTCATCTCTCCCGGTTTTATTTATCCTAATGTAGATTTTTAATTATTTTAGATGAAGCACATCAGCACCTACGCTATTCAAACAAGTGAATGGCAGTTACTGCATGCCATAATCATTATCATAATGGCATCTTAGCTCCAGAATGTGAATATATTTAGCTGTGCCGTCTCTCCCGCCGCAGCATCTCTCCTGACTTTAATATTAATTTCTTAATAAATTAATTTATTTAAATAATGAAAAGATAATTAATAAATCTTCGTGAATAGTTAAAATATTTATAGACCTATTTATCAATGTTTTATTTCGTTCGATGTTTATTGTATGGTTTCTATTTACAGATAATCTTTAGATTTTTTTTTTATTTTGATGAATAATCTAGTTTCGAACACTAATGGACATTTAATGATTGAATCACGTTTAAAATGCGTTTATGCTAGTATCATTAATTTTTTCGCATGTTTATTTTAATGTGTTTTAAATGAATACCAACAACACATACGATCTACTTGGTATTTTTTTTTTTTTTTTTAAGAATATATTAATATTTTTTTTAAATATATAAATTTTTTTTTTTTTTTTTTTTTAAGCAATTTAATGGATTTGTTTATTTTTTCATTCTAAATGGTTTTCGAAAGTATTTTCGGAAACAGATTTTGACTTATTTTATACTTTATTCTTAGATGTAACTAGATACTTTTGTTTTAGCATTATAAAATAAAATAAAACTGTGCATTGTTTCGCTATTTGCATGTTTTTTTAATAATGACTTCTTTAAAAACTCATTATTAAAAGTCAAAATAAATATTTGTTCGTTATTAAAATATATTTTCTGTTATAAATATCAATAATAAACATAGTTTATTATTATTTTTTAAACTAATAAATTCATTATGTAGCAAAGATATAAGACTACTATAATTTTTAATATTAGAATTCAGTTAAAAATAAATAAATAAATAAATTAATTTTTCATATTTATTTTATGATGTTAATATTTATTTCCAAAATTTATGATGGTTTTTCTCCTTTTAATTAATTAATTAAAAAGAGAAAACCATCATATAATTTCTGAGAAACCACCATAATTAATTTTAAAAGGTGAAAACCATCATAAATTTGGGAGAAAACCATCGTAATTAATTAGTATAATTAAAAGGAGAAAACAATCATAAATTTTGGTGAAAACCATCATAAACTTTAGAGAAAAAAAAACATAATTAATTATAAGGTGAAAAAGATCATAAATTTTGGGAGAAAACCATCATAATTAATTAATTAAAAGGAGAAACCATCATAAATTTTGAATAATTTTTATTTACTGTATGTCAATATAAACTTATTCAATAAAATTTAAGATCATCATCTTATTAATTTTATGTTAGCATTAAATTCTCGAATTTAATGCTAACATATATATTAATAAGATGAAGATCATAAATTTTCCTTAATCAGATAAATTAATCGTAGATTATTAAGATAATGGACGAAAAGTTAATTATTTTAATTTCCTGTTTTCTGTTAATATAGTGGGAAAAATACAAGTCTCCAATCAAATATTGCCTCTAATATTTTTAAATATTGAACAGCTAGAAGAAAGTCTAAAAATCTTTGTCAAGGGAAAAAAACAAACAAATGATATACAACACGTAAAAAATTGTTTATGCTAAATGGTAATAACAAGAATTCTTTTTGTATGATGATCACATGAATATGTTTTTTTTTTTAGTAAAGCAATTCATAGACTAGTAGACAACAGGATGTGCAAGCTTTATTTTACTTCTAAATGAATTTTAGCAGTATATTTGTATGTATACTGTTGCAAAATAACAAAATCACATTAAATTATAAATAAATTAAAGAAAATTTCATTATTTTTTATTTAAATAGCTAAATATAATCATCTGTTAATGTTATTATTTTCTAATAAGACATTTAATTTGCGAATTTCTCCTAGAAATTCATTGATATTCTGTAAAAGTCATTTATTGTTAAAAGGGAGAAAACAAGAAAATACACGATCATCAACCTTCAGTTCTTTAAGATAAACTAGAACAGCTTATCGTACTGTAGCTCATTAAGATACCACACAGAGGAACCGTAGCCACGCCACATGTAGTCTACTAGACGACTTATGATAACAGGTGACATTCAGGAAATGATTTCCAGAGATATTCGAAAGTCAATTTAGATACTTATCATAACATCTATACAACAATAAATATAATCTTACTGCTAGACAGTTACTAGAACATTAGCTTGTTTTAAGATATATTTAAGAGAGGGATTTTAAATCAGTGCACAAGTTCTAGTATAATGTAGTTTCTTTGATTATTGCTTCATTTTTTCATTAATTTGATTGTAATTTCTGCACAGTTACCATGAAAACATGCAAGACAAAATTAATTCAAATTTAAATTTTAATTTGATTGGATTTGTACATTAAAATTGCAAGAAATGATGGAAATTGCATCTATACAACGATTAGTAAAAGAAAAATGATTATCATTCTAGACTACAACATAAAGTGAAGTTATTGTCGAATTTTTGAAGAATTAAGAAGGAATTTCTCAATTTTCAACTAAATTCTGATATGAAGTTTTAAGAATATTCTAAAAAATGATGATACTATTCCCATAGAAAGTATTTGAAGACTGTCAAAGAGATAACTATTGAAGTGACATGTTTATTTACACAAATTCCGGAATTTCTCAATTTTCAACTAAATTCTGATATGAAGTTTTAAGAATATTCTAAAAAATGACGATACTATTCCCATAGAAAGTATTTGAAGACTGTCAAAGAGATAACTACTGAAGTGACATGTTTATTTACACAAATTCCTGCGTGATGATATGAGCAGTGTTTACCAAAACACTAGCAGGCATTATGTTATTATGTTGAAGAGCTATGAAGCTATTTTTTAAGGTATTATTACTAGAATAATATATGAATTATCAGGTCATCCCAAAAGTAATGTCTTTTTTTATACTGTACTTGTTCAAACATGTCTCAGTTTGTCTAAACATGAATTTTTAAGCTTTCATAAAAAAATTTGCAAAGAAACGACATTTATTTTTCGGATGACCTGATACTTTTAATATATGCAAAATTTATTTTTATTCTGTTATTGAGCAAATGAAATGGATTTGCTTTAGTATAAATTAAAAAAAAAATAAATCTAAATTCTGTTTTTAATTTGAAAAATACCCTGATACTTTTAATATATGCAAAATTTATTTTTATTCTGTTATTGAGCAAATAAAATGGATTTGTTTTAGTATAAATTAAAAAAAAATAAATCTAAATTCTGTTTTTAATTTGTAAAAATACTGAATACTATTAAAATATATACAATTAGTGAAATACAAAACAAAATTATGCTATATATTTTACTGTAAAAACAATTATGGAAAGTCTTCGAATGCATTGTTTTCAGTCTTATGATTTAATAATTTAAAATAACTGGATGTTATATAAATTAAATTGACCAGACGTCCCGGATTAGCCGGGACAATCCCGGTTTTGAATAAAATGTCCCAGGTTGTCCCGTTTTTTTACTTATAAGTAAATAGTTCATATTTAAACTTACAAAAATGATTAACTAGATTTAATTTAAAAAAAATAATTAGCTTCTGAAGAAATCTCCTTTCCAACTTTTACTATACAAAGAATATGGTCACTTGGGTCTTGGTCACCTAATACAACCAATGTGGATGAATCAATCTAAAGAAAAAGTAATAAAAGTAATAGTATGTTTATGTTTCTTTATTAAAAAAAAAAATTTGGGTTTTGTTTCATCCCACATCCTATACGCCCCCAATATCTAGAGCAGTGGTTCCCGCCTTTTTTTTTGGCCATGCCTCACCTAAGCATCTCTGAAATCTTGATGCCCTCGTGACAGAATTTTTATTATTCAAAAAGTGAACACCTATTCACGTGGTCGAAGCTTAAAGAGCCATTAACTTGGTCTTCCAAATAATATGGCTTCCACGAAAGAGAAAAAATAAAGGAAGGAAAGAACAGTTGAAGTACTGAGGAAGAAATCACTAAGAAATTGTTAAAAAAAAAAACAAGTTTCAAAATCGCCATGAACATTCTGATTTATAAATTTAAAAAATGTGTATGTCACAATATATATTTATATAGTATATATGAGGTCCTAGAACCATAAAAAATGTAAAAAATTCACTGTTAATAACTCATTCTCGAATTGCCCCGTTGTGGGGTGTGTGCCCCACGTTTGGAACCACTGATCTAGAGCGTCCCGTGTTGAAGTTCAGAAAATATGGTTACTTTATATAAACCCACTCTAATATTAATAAGTCAACTAAAAAAGTCTAATGTCGCCATATGGAAAGCATATCTTGAAAGCTCTCTTTACAAGAGATGGATAGATTACAGAAATATTGCAACCTTTAGTTGAAATGGAAGATGGGTAGAACCTATAATTTTAATCGATTTATCATAAACGTAATGATAGCTTAATATATAGATTATATCAATAATCGATTACACAAGAACAGTGTATATGTAATTGATAGATCTATATATAATTGACATAAATATAAACAAAGAGTGGATTACGTACAAGAGATATGTAAATAGACTTTTAGAAATTAAATATGATGCACAAGATAAATAACATTAACAACCTCATTATTAATGTATTTATAGTCTTCAAAGAAACATTTACATCGTTCCGTCGATAGCTCAGCTGGTAGAGCGGTGGACTGTAGAAGTTGTTCAGTAATCCATAGGTCGGTGGTTCAAATCCGCCTCGACGGAGGAATATTTTTTTTTATTTTTATTTTATTTTTTATACATAATTTACATTTTTAATTAAATTTTAATAAATACCTTTTGCTTTAACGAACTCATTTTTTATAATTAATTATCTTAAAATCGTTATCGATATAAATAGCAACGATTCAAACATAAATAATAATAAATTATAAATATTTTTATACGTATATAAAGCTAAATAAATATAATTGATAAAATATTTATGTCGTCATGGTTAATATTAAGTTTATAAAAGTCATTTTCGTCGATATCAAATATGTCGCCATCTATTGGTCGGTTTAAGAAATAAAATGTGAATTTTCTCGCTCCGAATTAAATAGAAATAATCAAGATTATGTGAATCTTAATCAATAGATTAAAGCTCACATAATTTTGTCAATATCTAATATTATATAACACTACAATTTATTACGAGTTGTTCTGAATAAATTTATGTTAATTTTATAGTGATGTTATATCTTTTATATGCATGTGTTACAATTTAGATAGATATCTACTAAGCTTTTTTAAAGCTATACATTATATATAGTATCCAAAATAATTTATTTATTTTTTATATTTATTTATTCTATTGCGAATTTTTTAATTTTTATACTTATTTATTATTATTAAAATTATAGGTACAAATAACCGATGTTTATGAGAATGATGATATAATAATATAAATGAAAAATCAGAGGATAGTAAACAAGTTAATTCAAACATTAAAAAAATATTAAATTTTCGTTATTATCTATAAAATTTTTAAAGTAATCAGTTAACATAAAACCATTAAAAGTAAGCTATTTAAAGTGATCAATTAATATATTTAAAGTAATCAGTTAACATATTTAAACTAATCAGTTAACATATTTAAAGTAATTCATTAATATATGTAAAGTAATCAGTTAACATATTTAAAGTAATCAGTTAACATATTTAAACTAATCAGTTAACATATTTAAAATAATCAGTTAACATATTTAAAGTAATCAACTAATATATTTAAAGTAATCAGTTAATATTCTTTGTTAACGAAATGTTTACTGATAATTACTTGTCAGTAAATATTTCGTTAACAAAGAATATTAAGTTAAATAAAAATATTTTTTTTTTACACTATGCCGAGTATTTTTAGAAGTTTTATTAAAAATTGTCTAATAATTTACTCTATGAAAAACAAGTTTTTAGGATAAACAAATCGTTCTCGAAATGGCATCACATTAATATAGTGCCATACCGAAAACAACAAAAAAAAAAAAAAAAAAAAAAAAAAAAAAAAAAAAAAAAAAAAAAAAAAAAAAAAAAAAAAAAAAAAAAAAATATGCGACAACATGTGAATACATTGAAAACCGGTCTGTGCAATCTTACGACTCAATTCTAGGATCTATTAGGAGCACGATTACTCACTATCAGCCTTCAGTTTTTCAAGGTTGTTGACCGGAAAATAACTTAAATATCATTTAAAAATTTACAAATGACTTTCAGTCGTTGCAACTCGGTGCAATCGAACTAATGTTATGCATACTTCAATTTTTAATAAAATTAAATCTTGTTAGTTTTAACGATTATAATTATATAAGCGCTGTTTCTTTATTTTTACTAAACTATGAGCCAGTTATTTAACTAAACAGGGGGTTTTTTTTTTTTTTTTTGTTTATTAAATCGTGCAAGCGTAACAATTACTGTGACATATTCTAAAGTATGTCATAGTACTTATAATCAGCACAATTTGCAATTGTAATCATTTCAACGAATTCTTTTTATAAATTTAAAAATAAAAAGATCGTTTAATCGATATGATATACATGTATAAAAATATGTTAAGAGCATTTATGACTGAATTAGAAATTTTAGATATGCGTATCACGTAGATTTCCTTGATGATCACCGCCGCCATCAAAAATTAATCGTTAGTTTTCTTAAAAAGAAATTATATGCAATCGTTGACATTAAATCAGTGAATAGAAATAATAACAAGAATAAATTGTGTCACTAATTTTTTTTTTAAATTATTTTATTTTTTTCGCATAATGACGACGATTATACCGTATAAGAAATGTGTGAGACACACCCACCATTCTTCAAAAGTTTAAGTTGCTGGAACTTGAACAATCGATACTTTATCAATCGATCGATATTTTAGTTAAAAGTTTTTATAGTTTGCACATAATTTTTATTTTTTTTTTTTTTCTGTCGATCTTCAAGTGCCTTTCGAGATGGACAGTTTAGGAAAAATGTTAAGCTTTCGTCGTCTGATTCTTTGATACATATATGACAGATGATTCGCTTCCGTAATCCCGAAACAACCACACCTATTTACATAATATACCAATGAAGTACGTTAACCTTTGACCACGAAAAATCATCATTCTTTGGTTATATTTTATGAAGAACAAGCTGCCATCGTTGCATCGTTAATCTTGAAAGAATAATTTTTCTTGTAAACTTTCCAAGAAAATTCGGCGCAAAAAAAAAAAAAATATAATAATAATAATGTAATAGAGCAACATTCTGTTCTATGAGTTTAAATAATATACCCCGTATGTTAATTAATGAATCATTCTAGACTAAAATATATAATTAACGCTACATTATAAAATGTTCCGTACTATTCTTTATGTTTGTGATTTATTAACATTAAAAAAAAAAAAAAGAAAGAAAGAAAGATTTTTAAGGATATACTTAAGCAAGTTTTAAAATGACGAAAGAAATTTATTTTTAATTTTTGTTGTTTAACAATAAAATAAATTTATTTATTTTATTTATTTTGAGCATTTATGCTCAAAATAAATTTATGCTCAAAAATGTCTGCCACGAAAAGAAATATTAAATAATTAAAAAATAAAATTTTGTATCCTTATAAATATTTCTTAACAGTAATTTTAGACTCATCAATCATTAAATTTTTGCAATATATAAAGTAATGAAAAAAAAAAAAAAACCGAAAAGACCATATGAATATACAAAAAAAAAAAAAAAAAAAAAGAAAAAAAAAAAAAAAAAAAAAACGTTATTTCGCGAAATCCGTTTTCGTATCTTTAATATTTTTAGTGAACCGATAATCCGGTAAGTTTACTGACTGAAAAACAGAGTAAGGTAAAGGCTGACACGTCTGTAACGTGTTATTAGCAAATGATGGATGTAATAATGAACGGGAAACAGTAAAACACGAACCGACGAATCTGCATCGTTCTCCTAGAACCAATGAGTACGTCCCACTATAGGAGGGGTGGGTACGTTATCCGCAGTGTGAGACTGGATGTAAAGTATGAAATTATTGACTAATTTATCTTGGGTAATAAGAGGGTGAACGCCAGCTTTACCAGCTGGCGCTACGTTCCACCATTAGGAGGCGTGTCGGTCGCATACCACGCCACTGCATGCGAATACTGGAAGATGTCGCATATTCTAGCTTTTGTTTTTTTGTCAGAAAAAAAAAATTTCGATACCCTAGTCAAGAAGTGTGTAAAATAAATATTATACTGAATTCCTAACCTAGTTATTTAAAGCTTCTTAAGGGAATCGCTTGACCTACTTTTACCAATGAAAACGATAGGTAATATGCATGTGATATTAAATTAAGTGTAATTTAGTAGGTACAAAGTAGGGATTATAAATTTAATTGCTAAAATTATATAAATCTAATTTAATTCTCGTTACTGTTATTGAGTGTGACTTAAGTATAACATTAAATAAAAATATTAATATGACCTACTTTTGGATAAATTAATAACTATTTTTTATAGAGTAAGAATGCGAATATTGTTTCATAAAATTAGTTTTTAATTGCTATAAAATGTCATTAAATGGCAATTAAGAAAAAAAAAAAACTGTAATTTTATTCAAGATCCTGACGTGTATAAGATTGTTTCTAAAACAGATGTTATAGTACTTAATTTCAGTTTTAACTAATTCTTACGTTAACTGTCTTTAGTAACTTTTATTCCCCTGTAGTTGTGTTTTTCTAACATGCTAATTCTGTATTGTAACGAAGCAAAATGACTAATTTTCAATAGTTATGATATTTTACGTAAATATTTTTAATGTCAATCCTAATGCTTGTTATATTTGTATATATTTATTTGCTTTAAACTAGAATATGATCTCAGTTTCTTACTTTATAGCAATGTAATTATTTTATTGGTAGGGTTCTACTTTGATGCGTCTAACCCTAGTGCGACACCTCTATGAATAATAAGTCGCGTTATAGCGCGCCTGTAGTTTTTTCGTACTCGATAAAGTGGATGTTAATATGCATATGAATGACATTAACATCTACTTCATCAAATATTCATATAATGCATATTATAATATGAAAATATAATATTATTTAATATGGGCACGCAGCGCCGCGACAACGCGAGGCAGTCAAAATACAATCTTACCATTTTTGGCTCAATTTTAATGTTTATTTATTAAACATTTTAAACTTTAATTAATTAGTTATTTTTTTTATAAAAAAGTAAATAAACATTATCTAGAACTATTTAAGTTTTTTTTATAATTATAGATGAATAAAATGTATTTTTTTTTTTAAGTCTCATATATTATTTTGGGAAAGATTTTTTTTATGGATTGTTTTTCTTTAATTCTATTTATAAACGTGATTATTTTGATATAATTAATTATTACTGAAATACAATTTATAAAAATTTCGATATATTATCTAAAAAATAAAAAAAAAAAGTTATTATTTTAAAGGTATAAGAAATTTTTGTTTGTGAAATAATAATTTTATTGAATTAAATTTTATAACTTTAAAATTCTTTATTTTTGAATAAAAATAAAATAACTTATACTACTAAATTATAAATTAGACTACAAACAAAAAAAAAATTAGAATTAGAATAAAACCGGGAGAGATGACGCACCTTTTCTTTTTTGCTGATAAAATTATTAATAATCATAATCAAAAACTTTTATTATTCAAAATAACTTATAATAGAACCATATGCAAAAAGTAAACTGTCAAAAATTAGTTAAGCAAAATGAAAAAAGTAACAAAATATGCAATTTTTTCAACATTTTTCATTTTGCTTAACTAATTTTTGACAGTTTACTTTTTGCATATGGTTCTATATAAGTTATTTTGAATAATAAAAGTTTTTGATTATGATTATCAATAATTTTATCAATAAACAAAAAAAGTGCGTCATCTCTCCCGATTTTACCCTAATATGGATTTTTTAATTATCTTAGATAAAGCAAATCAGGTCCACGACTGTTGAAATAAATGAATGGCAGTCACTGTATGCCATAATCATTATCAGAATATTATCTTGGATCCAGAATGTGAATATACTTAACTGCGTCGTCTCTCCCCATTTTATTCGAATAAAAATAAAGAAATATTTTTATTTCAAATTAATTTTTAAGAAATTTAGTTTAATTTTATTCTGAAAAATGTGGCTCATATTTACACTCCAAACATTTATTTTAATTTAATTAGAAATCGTCTTGTGATAATCACAAGATGTATAAATATTTTTAAAAAGTATCAAAAAATATTAAAAAAAAAAAATTAATTCGAAAAAAAAATTGGGTGATTAAGAGTAATACTAGTTTACTTTTTATTAAATGCTATTGTTAAGTTACAATAATTAATTAATGTTCTATTATTTTTGTTTTTTTTTTTTTTGTGATTGTTTCGTTGATTCGACATCTCCATTCTGGTTCCCATAATATTAATTTTATTATTATTATTTTACTTGCTGGGTGAATCACGTAATAACATAATCGTATAAAATACATTATATCGATACTTCGATTATTCTAAATAAAAATATTGAAACATTTCAGCGTAATCATCGTAAAAATTATAAATAATGCTTAACAAATATATTAAAATCACCATTAATCGAATTGATGTAACCACGTTTTCGTCATTAAATGGATTAATTCTGAGAAGTTACTTTATAAATTCGCTTAGAGGAATTCGTTGCATGATATGATGCCATTTGATAGGAATTTGCATAAGTATCTACTGTAGAGTAAGTATAAATATAAAGTTACAACTCACTATCGAATCAAACGATGTTATTATATTCGTTCGATGCACATAAATTACAAAATTGATAGTAAGGACCCTACCACGTAATCTTTTAGAAAGGAAACAAAAGCGGAGATGGCGTGACGAAGTGAAAAATGACTGTGATAGTAATTTATATTATGCAAAAAAAAAATAGTATTAAGAAAACAAAAAATATAAGAACGACATTAAAAATATAACTGAGGGCTCTCGTAATTATCCAAATTATTCAAAAATAGAAATAATGTCGCGATATCTTGTTCATATTAAGAGCGTTAAATGCCTGGAAGTGTTTCTTATGTATGGCCTCCGAATATTATAGTGATTTTTAAAAACCTTAATGTCTCATAGAAGATATTGAGGTCATCATTCTAATCGTTAATACTTTTTTTATACATTTGGGATATTATTAACATCAGGCGCTTTTTAAAATGATTTAAATCATTAAAGAAATAGAAACAAGATAAGGAAAGGTAAAGCAATTTAATGTCTAAACTATTCACATGTAATTTTCTCAACATTTAGGATCACTTCCGTCTTAATTACTTTACTCATTTTGAAAAATATAAAATCTCTTATGAATGAAAAATAATACTACCAACTATTCACAATAACATTTTTTTTTATATTAGAATAATCATAAACGATTAAAATGTTTGCATTAATAAACATTTTTAAATATTTTATTTAGATTAAGTATAGAAAACACTATTAATTTTTGTCATAAATTTATTATTCGATTATTCTGATTAAATTAAATTTTTTTTTTGTGCTGAAGTTTAATTTATTTTATAAATTTGAAGTTAATTTCATTAAATTAACAATATGAATGAAAATTATTTTAGTAATATAAACTAATAGTTTTTGTTTGATGTGGTTATTTTTCAATTTAAAAAAAAAATCATCATCACATATCACCTATCTTTTAATCAAATATTTCAATTAATTTTTAAGTTTTCATTCAAAAGTGCTTAAAAAATCTTCTTTTAATATAAAATTTTCAAACATCTATCACCATGCTTATGTTTTCAGAATAAAATCCAGAATATAATCTCATGCAACTTCTTTTGATAATTAAATTGATCATAACAGTAAAGAAATTTTGTGATATTAATTAAGAATTGGAATCGAAATTTATAATAGTTTTTCCTTTGCCTTCCTTCTCATGAACACCGTGATTACTTTATTAACCGATTTAAAAAGAAATCCTATTAAAACTGCGGGAAAATTTTAAAATAAAAATAGATATTAGCGCGAATGCTGCTTTATAGAAGAAAGACTTATTGACAACATGAGCATCTGATAGGCACCTGCCAAGCACGAAGGATTATTTTTATTTATTTTTTTATAAAAGTTCATAATTATATCAAAATTCTAATAAAATTATTCAAAGACTTATTGACAACATGAGCATCTGATAGGCACCTGCCAAGCACGAAGGATTATTTTATTTTTTTTTTTTTTTTATAAAAGTTCATAATTATATCAAAATTCTAATAAAATTATTTTTTAAAAGGTATAAAAAACAACAACGTACTTAAGAGCTATCTTTAGATTGAAGGCCGTGATACACTGAACGCGACGCGAAGCGAAGCATAAGAAAGCAACTTCGCGCGGTTACGCGCGTACAGTGTGTCTTGGACTAGCTTTTCCCATGAGGCTGTTCGAGTTAACGCGCGTAGCCGAGCGAAAGCAGATAAGAAAGTTGAACTTTGACCAATCAACACGCGCGAACAATACGGTGCGGCAGGACGCGAAGGAAGCAATCAACCAATAGAAACGAATGTTTACTTGGAAAATGGCGAAAATTCAACCGTGTGGTTGGGATTCAGATATAGAATTTGTTTCAGAAGTACAAAAAAGACCATATCTATATCACAATGAGATTAAAAGAATACCGAAAATATACGGTCATTTCTTTCTAATAACCATGCTAATAACAAATGAACAACACTCCACAAACGACCTCTATCGGCAAATCCATGAAACATGAGAAGTAACTCGACTGCAATGAGACAGGCTGCGGCGCAGTGCAACGCGAAGCGAAAAATGCAAATTTTTCTGTCATCTTTGCTTCGCTTCGCGTCGCGTTCAGTGTGTCACAACTTTGAGATATTATGTAATAAGCAAATAGAATGTGAAGTAAATTTAATTACGAAGACAAAAAGAAATTAGAATAAATTATTAAAAATTATAAAATTAAACTTAAAAATGTGTTTCGTGTTCTTAATGTTTTATAAGAAAAGATAATGTGCAAAAGTTTGAAAGAAAGCATCTGGAATATTCGAACTTTTTATTAAGTAATATGTATAGATTTTTAGCAATTTCGCATGAACAATTAAAGTCAGAAAATAACTTTAAATATTTTGTGATATTTTACATTTTCAAATTAAATGTTAAATTATTAAAAGCTCCGCCCTAATCTGCTTTGCGGACCAATCTCGAGTGCAGTGATCGCTCGTTCATAAAACTCGTTCAATAATCACAGCGCTATCTAGCGATGACCTTACGTACTTAATGTATACAGTATATGCAATAAACATGATATTACGCGAAGATCGATTGGTGTAAAAGAGAATAAGACACGTAGATTCGTGTTCCCAGAGTTTGTTTTAAAAATTTAAAAAGTTTTTTTATATATATTTAAAAAAAAAAATAATAGATAATTATTATTATTTGACTAAACGATCATTAATATTCATTTGGAATTTTATTTTAACATTTGCGTCAATCAAATAATTTAAAATTATGCCAGACATGATGATCTCACGGTTATATATTTATTTATATTATATGGTGAAACAATTGTATCCGCAGTTTCACTTAACTGCAGTTGACTGTGGTCCGAAAAATTTAAATAAAAAATTCAGAAATACAGTAAACATTCATAATTTAAGTTCATTTCATCACATCATCATAATAAGGAGAACGAAGAAGAAAGATGAGTACAGAACAATATTTTAAAGAGAGAGAGAGAGCACATTCACATAACTTTTTTATTATAATTGTTCTATTTTATTATTAGTTATGGTTGTTAATGTTTTATTGTACCTAATTTAAACATAAAATTTTATCATAGATATTTACAGCATGTACAATATATAATATTCCGCTACTCTTCGCAGTTTCAAGTTTCCTGCGGAGATAATTGGAACTAATCCCCCGAAAAAACGGGAATTATAAATATATAATATATAAAAAGATGTTTATATTCACAATCCTATGATAGTTTTAAAAAACATCAGTATTTATTGAATGAATGAATATATATTGTGTTCATCTTTGGGATAGATTATGCCAGTAATTTCTCTAGCTAAACATCCACAAGAGATTGAAAGAAAGCAAGTGGAATTTATTTCCGTTCAACATTTAAACCCAAATATCACTTATAGGCCTACGCCTATTATCGCATATTTCTATTTTTATCAGTATTTCTTGGTATCATATGACGAGTGGAACTTTTAGCTTATGATGCTAGAATGCTATTATGTTTCATGAGTTGTACATCAGTGCTTTTCTAAAGATGATATTAATGTAGTTTGTGATTTAACTGAAGAATTCGATTTAAGCTCATCTCTTCAACAAAGACTGTAAAATTAATTTTCTGGTTAATTTATAAGGTGTATAATCTGCAATTTTGGGAAATGTGTTCGGTTTTGTGCATAAGATCCTTTGTAATAATTAGAAGGAAGTCATACTGTTTTCAGTGTATGTATCGAATATTCTACCCTATGATCGTAATACCACATTTGTAATATTTGGTATACGTTAATGTCAATACTGTTTTATAATATATAAATTCAGAGTTATATACTATTTTTCACTTTTTATAATCGTTCATACGCCACAAATGCTAGATTATAATAATATATTAAATAAAAGAATCTAAAAATTAGATCTAATATTAAAAGAAATCAAACATCATCGTCTAGTTGAAATAAATTAGTTTAATTTTACTATTTTTTAAAATATTAATAATTTACTATTTTATATTTGTTATGAAAGTTCTTAGCACATTAAAGTACAGTGTGTCCCAAAAGTGTGGAATCATAGTGAATTCCTTGATTTTCTTCTTTTTCCAGGTATATAAAGATGGCTCTGATTAAAGAGGAAGGCATCGAAGTCATTCTATTGGTTGGCGACCGAAGTGAGCGAGAAGTCACTGAAGAATTCAACCGTTTACATCCTGACAGGCAACCAATCACCCATGGTTGTATGAGCAAATTTTTGAAAATGTTCCGAGAGACAAGAAGCGTGCACGACAAACATCGAAGTGATCGAACAAGGATCACCACTGATGACAAGACTAGCACTGCATGTCTTAGCGTAGTATGTTAAGAAGTTGATTCGCCATATGTCCATGCAAATAGGCATGTCTAAGAGTAGTAGCCTATTCACAGCATCCTGAAGAAGTGTTGATTCTTCAAGGAAGTGTTCAATGGTCCCCGCGAGTCGGCCGGATTGGCGGCGTGGAAAAGCTTCGGCTTTCCATTCTGGAGGACCCGGGTTCGAGTCTCGGGTCCCCTCCCTTGAAAATATTTATCATGGGGGCCGGGCCCGGCCCGTCGATCCCCGTCCTCCACAATCCGGCTGATCCCTATTCGAGTCCCGGGTCCCACCTCTTGAAAATATTTATCATGAGGTCCATGTTCGAATCTCGGGTCCCACCCCTTGAAAATATTTATCATGGGATCTGGGTCGGCCCGTCGATCCCCGTCCTCCACAATCCGGCTGACCCTTCCGCAGGTGTGGGAAGCCTGTAGAAGGGCTTGTTTCCCCCCGCCATTAGTACTCTTACTGAATGGAAAGTGGCATCATCTGTTGACAAAAAAATGGTCCCCACGAAGCCCAGAGTTAACTCCATTTGAATTTTATCTTTGGGACACTTAAAAGCCATGGGTTTATACTGAGAAGGTTGTCGATATGCAGTACCCGGCATCCAGAATCAGGCACGTTTGTTAGCAGATTATTAAAAGAAAAGTTGCAAAGAGTTTTACGAAATGAAACTTTAAAAGAAAAAAAAAGAAAAGGAGGAATCCTCTAGGCAATGGCGGATTTATGATTTTGTGTATGCATAGTGTATGTAGAAGTAGGGCGTCCGAGTAAACAAGGCTCCCATAATTTAAGCATATAGACAAAAAATGTTTATACAGTATTTCTTTTATTTTTCTTTTATCAATTTAAAATTTCAATCTTCTGCTTTATAAGGCCCAAAGCTATGCCACTATCAATATTGAGTATTTTTTTATTTTGACTCTGATTCTTTAATTATTCTGTCTTCAGGATTATATTGAAGAATAAATTGAGAGAACTTTTATAAAAATCAAATGACTAGAAGTGCTAGAATGAAGTGATGACGAAGAGAGAATTTTGTGCGTTCAACCTGAAGGATTGGGGTCAATTACAAGATCCCATACCTCTAGAGATATTCAGGACAGGTAAAAACTTGGCTAATTGTATATCATTCTCCATCTGAGAGTTCATTCCAGCAAGAATGTGAGCGGCTAGTGTTTGCACTGAAATATCCCATTGCTTTGCAATCGGAAAAGCGGCATAAAGCCATACAGGGGGAAAAAAGAAATTATCGGTTAATATTTGAGCAAGTGATTTAGTAACAGAAAGGCACAGTATTAATTCATGTAATTCCTTCGTTTCTTCTATTCTAGGATAAAAGAAAAAAGACGGAGTTGGATCTTTTCCTACCATGGACTAGCCAACTAGTTGAGACTAGTTGGATGTCCATGGTAAAATAAGATTCTACTATATGGACAGCCAACTAGTGATGACTTTGGTGAATAAATGAATCTTTATCCTCTAACCATGGACTAGCCAACTAGTTGAGACTAGTTGGATGTCCATGGTAAAATAAGATTCTACCATATGGACAGCCAACTAGTGATGACTTTGGTGAATAAATGAATCTTTTTCCTCCATTTATCCGCCATTCTTAACAAAATGCAGATCATTATTATTAGTAAATATGCCCGTCAAAAATGACAGATAAAATTTAAAAAAATATATATTCATGAAACTCTTTTCTGTTGCAATTGAGAATAAAATATCCTCTATTTATCCGCCATTCTTAACAAAATGCAGATCATTATTATTAGTAAATATGTCCGTCAAAAATGACAGATAAAATTAAAAAATATATATATTCATGAAACTCTTTTCTGTTGCAATTGAGAATAGAACAATCTACACATATTCAAATATACTGTACTATTAAGAAAAATATGTTATCGAATCTTACATCATAATAATTAAAAAAGTTAGATCTGTATCAAATTTGTAAAAATATCAATAATTTATTAAAATGATATCACAAATACAAAGTTTTGGAAATTAATTCAAAATTTCAGGAACTATAACAGGTTATCAAATTTGTAAAAATATCAATAATTTATTAAAATGATATCACAAATACAAAGTTTTAAAAATTAATTCAAAATTTCAAGATCTATAACAAAGACATATCCAAACCGCGGCTCTTTAGTACTTTCAATGTGGCTCCATACCATGAAAATCAATAGTATGTATGAAGCAAATACTTATTTAAGTTAAATAAATTACAGATATATTAATTTTTATCTATTGTAAAAGTAGTATGCATCTATACGAAATAAATGCATTTGAAATAAACATTTTTTGAAATCATTATTAAGATTAACCGAAAAACTGATACTGTTCTTATTAATCTAGTATTTTTATCTATTGTAAAAAGTAGTATGCATCTATACGAAATAAATGCATTTGAAATAAATATTTTTTGAAATCATTATTAAGATTAACCGAAAAACTGATATTGTTCTTATTAATCTATAAAGAAACTGCGGCTCCCGAGTATTTGAGATTCTCCTATATGGCTCGTAGTGACATGAAGTTTGGCCACTCCTGATCTATAATGTTTTTATAATGTTTTTAAATATGCTAACGTATTACGTAAGCATATTTTTAGTCATTTTAGATCTACTCTCCTCCATATAAGCCATCTTAAGCAATTTATTGACATCTTAACTTACGTAAGATTTTATATTTATCTTCCCGTCTGTGCAGTTTAAAAATATGGAAGTACTGTACATGTATATAATTACATCTTAACTTACGTAAGATTTTATATTTATCTTCCCGTCTGTGCAGTTTAAAAATATGTATATAACATTTTATACATTTTTAATTGTCAATATTTAGGATTTTTAATATTAAAAGTCAACAATAAATAAAATAGAAAAATGTATGTAGTGCGATACGTTCAAATGTATGGAATACATGCCAAATGTAGGGCATGCGTATTATACAAATAAGTCAAGCGCAGGAATTATATTTGTATTTAAAAAAAAATTTAATCTTATGTAAACATTGACGCAACTTCCCCGTCCCCCATATAAAATGCTTTTTACTTTTCCGTCTCCTTAAAATGCTTACGTAAATACTTGGTTGCCTTCAAACATTATTTTATTTTTCAATAAATATTAGCTCTCATGAATGGATTTTATGCGAAAATTCTGAAGAAATTGTTATACTAGCTAATCAGTTAATACCATAAATTTGTAATTTTCTTTTCCTGATTACTGTTTAGCCTAACAAGAAAAAAATATGAGCAGAAAATATCCAAAAAGTTATTTATAGAAAATTAATAAACACGTCGATGACGTTTCTGTTTAGTTTTATTATTTACACACCCCAACTCACCCTAGTTTATATATCAGAGCGCCTCCTAGTGCATTTTTTTTGTCAACAGATGACACCACTTTCCATTTTCGAAGAATACTAAGTGGCTGGGCTTTAAACAAGCTCTTCCGCAGACTGTCCATCCCTGCGAAAGGATCAACAGATTATGGAACTGGGGATCTGGGCCCGCTCCATTGTGGAAAGCCCTCCTCCAGTGTGGAAAGCCGAAACGTTTCAATTTTTTTTGTCAACAGATGACGCCACTTTCCATTTTGGAAGAATACTAAGTGGCTGGGCTTTAAACAAGCCCTTCCACAGGCTGTCCATCCCTGCGAAAGGATCAACAGATTATGGAACCGGGGATCAATGGAGCGGGCCCGGATCCCATGACAAATATTATCAAGGGGTGAGATCCGAGTCTCGGATCTCACCCCTTGATAACATTTGTCATGGGATCCGGGCCCGCTTCATTGTGGAAAGCCCTCCTCCAGTGTGGAAAGCCGAAATGTTTCTATGCAGCCAATCTGACCCGGCCCTTAGTGTAAAACTATTTAGTTTTGGTCATCGACTTTTTAACTTCAATCAATACATGGTTTCGATTTTGAAATACAGTACAGTACATTAAACCAACTTTTATTATACAAGTAGGCTTATTAGATTTAAATAAGAGGATATTGATTTAGTTATAATATTGATGCTGGGCGCGACGTAATATAGCACCTTGCATAACTCAACTATATACGGCAGGCCGGATTGGCCGCATGAAAACGCTTCGGCTTTCCACTCTGGAGAACCCGGGTTCGAATCTCGGGTCCCACCCCTTGAAAATATTTACTGGAGGACCCGGGTTCGAGTCTCGGGTCCCACCCCTTGAAAATATTTATCATGGGGTCCGGGCCCGGCCCGTCGATCCCCGTCCTCCACAATCCGGCTGACCCCTCCGCATGGGTGGGCAGCCTGTGGAAGGGCTTGTTTCGTCCCAACACTTAATACTCTTACTGAGTGGAAAGTGGCGTCATCTGTTGACAAAAAATAAAAAACAATATACGGCATATCTCTAGCAGCCAAACTAGCAGCATATAAGCACGGAACATCAGCCGAATCACTAAGCCTATTAAAATTTACATTGAATTCAAGTTAAAGAATTAAATATTCGCGTCAAAACTGAAAAAAAAATTTATGTCTAGGGTAATGTGCTCGGAACAGTTTGGGTGCGTTTCTTTACAGCACTGTATTGTTATCAGCGGCTATACAATGCTTTAAAGCCAATCGTTTCTAAATTAAGCGCTGCGCTGCAGCCATCCGTTTCTAAACTCCTATCTGCAAGGTGTCGCTATAGCGAATGTAAAGCATGTTTTTACCTCGCTTCATAAGTAAAGCAAAATAACATAACCAAGTTCAGACTTGGAAGAGTCTATAATAAATTTAGTACAGTCTGACCCCGTTAATACGCAGTAGTCGGGGTCCATAGTTACTAAACCGCGGGTTAAATGAACCGCAAGTTACAGTATTAATAAATTGAGCGATAATATAAGTTCCAACATTAATATGAATTTTCTGTGTGATTTGGCCAATACAAAATGGTTGAACGTGCAGCTAATCTCACTGATCACGAGATTTAATAACAAAAATGTCTAGGGGTGATATCACAAGCTATTGCTTATCAAGGTAGCCATGGTAAAACCGAGTGTTAAGCAGACTCGCGTGTTACTGAACCGCGTGTTAACGGGGTCCGACTATATTTACTTCAATCATACATCTAGAAAATTTAAAATGAAATATAATTTAGATTTATTAAAGTCGATTTTACTATAAGTGAATTTAAAGTCAATATCTGACTTTTAAATCTCCTTTCAGATTTAATCCTGAATATGATTGTATTGCACATTCAATATACTATTTTATTTCACTCCTCCTTGTTTTCTTTTTTAAACGAAAAAAATAATTGTAAATATTTATGATAACGTTTCGTTTTTATCGAACCTCATCAATCAAAATATTTCTTTCTGCTGCTATACTAGTTATTGCACTGTTGGTGTCCTCCATGTTGTGCTACAGCAGATCGTTTCTAAATTAACATGTTAATTCTAGATGACGATTTACAGTCGCTGTGTCCTCCATGTTGTGCTACAGCAGATCGTTTCTAAATTAACATGTTAATTCTAGATGACGTCAGTTACGCTTTACAGTCGCTCATAAAGAAACGCAGCCTTTATATACAATATTCAATAGCACACGACTAAGTGAAGCCAGTCTAGTCGATAAGTCTATCAAAGTTTAACTTAAGATTAATATTAAATAAGGCAAAATGTATAATAGATAACAAATTAGAGATAGATTATATTTAAAAAAATATGACTGTAACAACAATTTAATATGAAATCTGAATTTCAGTAGCTTAACGAAATAATACACAGCAGATTACTCGACATCCACCATTAATTTCAAAATCAATAATAGTGTAACTATTATAATCCAATGATGGTGACCAATTACAAAATGAAATTTGGTAATTGGTCACTATCATTTTTACTCAATAATATGGCCCAGCTAGCAATCACGTGTTCATTGTAACCCAATGACATCGCTCAAATAGCGTTATTCTTCCAAGTTTACTCTTTTATATAATAGATTATTATTAAAATAATTTTTATAAAATAAATAAAACTCACTATACTAATTTCACTGAATTACTGTGAAGAAAGGAATAAAATAAAATTAAGCAGAGCTTCAAATTATCCGAACTAACCGGAACAACGTTGTTCAGATAATCAAACATACATGAAAATACTCAGTTTATGAAAAGGATAATTAGGTGCATAATTAAATTATTGATTCTACACAAGGTTATTACTATTGTATTTTAAAGTATGAAATACTTAAAATACAATAGTAAAAAATAATACAATACATCATAAGAGCCGCATGGAAATTCTTCGACTTTCCACTTTGGAGGACGGGGTTCGATTCTCGTTTTCCATCCTTTAGAAATATTTATCATGGGGTCCGGGCCAGGCCCGTCGACTACCATCATCCATAATTCAAGTAATCCTTCCGCAGGGTTGAGCAGATGGGGTCCGGGCCAGGCCCGTCGACTACCATCATCCATAATTCAAGTAATCCTTCCGCAAGGTTGAGCATCCTTGTAAGGGCTTGTTTCCACTTACTTGAGTTGAAGTGGCGATATCTGTTACAAAAAGATGGTCTAGTAGCGTACATAAACACAAGTGTTTCTGTACGTTACTAGTCCTTTTTTATCAACAGATGACGCCACTTTCCAATAAGTAAGATTAATAAGCAGCGAGGAGAAACGAGCCCTTCCCAGCCGGATTGGCTGCATGGAAATGCTTTGGCTTTCTAATCTGGAGTACTCGAGTTTGAGTCTCGGGTCCCATCCTTTGAAAATGTTTCTCATAGGTTCCAAGCCGATCCCCGTCCTCCACAATCTGGCTGAACTCTACTCAGGGTTGGGCAGCCTGTAGAAGGACTTGTTTCGCCCCGTCATTTAGTTTTCTTATAGAATGGAAAGCGGCGTCATCTATTGACTAAAAAATCCCTAGGGATTTTCGTAAAAAATAAGATTAAAAATCCGTCAAATTTGGAAACCGTTTCTTTTGTGACCCTTTTTTGAGTATAAAGTTTTTCAATCGTTATGTGAAGGGTCATTTTTCAGCTTAAAACAAGCAAATAACCGAGGAATAACGATTTTTAAGCCAAAAAAATCAACATTAAAAATTTATCTTACAGTTTATGTAGTGTATAG